>KV001313.1:33547-59711 GCA_001598015.1 Dorcoceras hygrometricum | reverse complement strand
CGTTGGGCAGGTCCGGAATTGTGATTCCGGAGCCACAATGGTTGTGGGCCCACGGCTAGCTGTATCCCTGAACCATTGAGGGTCACACAAGTACTGGATTCGAAATTCCCACACGGATACTCGGCTCAATGTGTTGAGCACGAGAAGAGGATTTCGGGAAGTGCGACTTCCTAAAAGTCAACAGGGGTCAAACCGCGTTGGGCAGGTCCGGAATTGTGATTCCGGAGCCACAATGGTTGTGGGCCCACGGCTAGCTGTATCCCTGAACCATTGAGGGTCACACAAGTACTGGATTCGAAATTCCCACACGGATACTCAGCTCAATGTGTTGAGCACGAGAAGAGGATTTCGGGAAGTGCGACTTCCTAAAAGTCAACAGGGGTCAAACCGGGATTTGACTCTGTTGAGGGGCAAAACGGTCATTTTGCTATTTTGGTTCGATAATCTGAAAAATTGTTTTTCACATCATAACATTCAGTTTTGGAAATTGAGTCGATCGGTCCGATCTGATCGGCGATCGGAGTTACGATGAAGTCACAGCGATAGATATCGTCATTTGGACCCGGGCCCGTTGGACCGGCCCAAGTCTATCTTTAAGTCTATTTATTTAGACTTAATGACTTGATCCAACATAACACATGATTCATAACCTAACCCTAAGCAAAACACACGCCTCCCTCCTTCCCTCTCTCACGCCGCCGCCGTGCGCCGCCGCCGTCTTCGCCGTCGCCGGAAAATTGGTGGAAGATGTCCACGATAAACACATCCTTCCTTTCTGATCATCTCCCTCCAGCTCCTTACTACTGATTACCTGCACTCAATGAAAACTACTGAGCCAAAGGCTCAGCAGGTAAAATCTGGAATAACGAAATCATGCAATAGAACTGAAACTGTAACTGGAATCTGAAAGCTGAATACATAACTGAAGTCCGAATACGCTTTAGAATGAACAAGCGCAATACATAACTGAGAAATCTGATAGAAACTGAATGCATAAAACATAATCAAATTCTGAAAACATTTTCTTTAAACATACTCTAGAGCTGTGATTAAAATCACACTTGCGATCTTCTGAAATTATGACAACACTTTAAACATTTTGGTCCAATTCGTTTGATCAAACTACTGGTATCAGTCTCTAGCACTATGGCTCATGGTGAAGGGATATACAGATCCGTCGACCTATACACCTGATCCTTCCTTTGTTGAAAGGGCACACGGTTCGTCAGCCGCGCACTCACCCTTCCTCTGGGGTCCCTCTTTGTTGTCATAACTTAAAACATTTTCTAAAACATCGTTCTGCTCTTTCTTTTCTTTCTTAAAATCTGTTTTCTTTCTCTCTTGTACGAATTACTGGTTTTCTATGTTAAATGTTGTTCTGTAACTTCAAGGGATTTCTCTGTAAAACTTGCGAAGATGAAAACTGAATAAAAGCTCTCAAATCTAATCAATTGAATCGAATAAATCTTTTGAAATGAAGCAGAAATGAATAAGGAATCAGATTCTGGAATTTCGTTATCTGTTGATGAACAGTAACTATATGTTGAAGAAATGAACAGTAACTATATGTTGGTCAACGTCGGAGTCAACGCAACTTAAATAAAGAATTTTAGTTGTTGAACAAACCAACAGCTGAACAATATCTCAAAAGCTGATGAACAAAACCAACAGCTGAATATGAATTAATACATCAGCTGACAACAAACGAAGTCAACAGCTGAATCATGAACTAAACAACAGCTGACAACATCTGAACATATACGAAGGCAACAGCTGAAAACGAAATAATGCAACAGCTGAGAACCAACAGCTGATGAACAAACTAACAGCTGATGAACTATAAAATATCAACAGCTGAACATGAAATAGTGTGACTACTGATCGGAACTACTGAACACAAACAATGCGGCAGCTGAAATCTATACTTTGAATATTTTCAACAAATAAATATCAGTCGCAGTATAAGAATCAGATTTCAGACTTAACCAGGTGAATGACGATGGTTTTCCTTTGTCTGAATAATTCAAAATATCTGAAGAAATTTCTGGGAATGATCGAATAAGCTACTTGTAAGCTACTTCGATGGAATTTCTGAAGAAAACTCAAGAATCTACTGGATGAACTTCACCAAAACATTTTCTAAAAAATCTCTAAATCAAAATACAGTAAAACGAAACTTTCATAAAAACAGAGCATGAACTTTTCTGGACTTTTGAAGAACAGCCGAAGCCATCTTCCTTTCTTTAAAATCTCATATAAACATGCAAACAGAATTGACTATAGGCTTTCACTGAGTGAGCAAGAAACAGAGTTTACTTGCCTGAATTCTTGAACACAACCGCAGTAGAAATCCAGCCAACTACTAACACTCCGACCCTCTCCTTCGAAAAACTTTAAAAGTCTTTTGTTTGGTTTCTTGAGAGAGAGCACCGCTTAAAAGTAATTTGTTTTGAAGATAATGATGCATGAAGCAGCTAACATCCTATATATATATATGATTTATAAATGCCTAGAGAAGAAACACATTTAATCAAGATGCTCAAATATCCTAAAAACGTACTCTGTTTTAAAATAAAATGATGCATATGGAAACCGAACGATTTCAGTTAAAACAAAAGGATTCGATCGACTTGCTATAATCGGCTAAACAGCTGCTGTAATCGCATTCTAACATCTGAAATCTGAAACTCGATTAAATCAAGAGTTGAATAGAATAGTATTGTAATCCCTCAATCTCATAACTTTCTAATTTGTGGCCTCTAAAATATCTGGGAATTACAACCTACCCCCTTCCAAAAATTTACGTCCTCGAAATTTCTTAATTGAAGAGATCTGTGTAGCTTTTCTTACAAATATCAGACTCACTTTCTCGCATAATTTCTCTTTCAGTGTGATTTACCCACGTAATCGCATTCTAACATCTGAAATCTGAAACTCGATTAAATCAAGAGTTGAATAGAATAGTATTGTAATCCCTCAATCTCATAACTTTCTAATTTGTGGCCTCTAAAATATCTGGGAATTACAACCTACCCCCTTCAAAAATTTCGTCCTCGAAATTTCTTAATTGAAGAGATCTGTGTAGCTTTTCTACAAATATCAGACTCACTTTCTCGCATAATTTCTCTTTCAGTGTGATTTACCCACTGCATCTTAATCATAGGGATAGTTCTATTCCTTAACTTACGATTTTCTCTTGAAAGAATCTTTACTAGAACTTCTTCACAAGTTAAGTCTAACACTACTTAAATAGGTTCTTATCTGAGCATCTAATTCAACTATAAGAGACGCATCGCTGAAATGAAATCAGACGCAACAAAGAGGAACAGTATTTGGAAACAAACAGATCTTCTACTGTTCATGAGTATTGCTGAAAGAAACCAGCTGCAAGGTCTTTACTAAAACAAACGCATTAAATGAAACGATGTCGTTGAAGTAAGAAATAGACATAATGACGTAAGAATATCTGCTAACATGAACAGTAACTATCCGTTGACAGCTACAACTTAAGGAAACGACGTCGTTAGCGCATCAATCAGTCGCAAGAAAAGCGCTAACATACGTGAAACCAGACTCAAGGATTAGGAACCAGTCGCAATGAATAGTACCAGTAGCAATGAATAGTACTTTAGAAGTGAATAGTGCAACTGCTGGAATACTACAATGGAATGCAACTGCTGGAATTTAAAATAAAATTCAATCACTGAGATAGAAAACGAAATCTGAATAAGAACTTGGTGTTGCAACATCAAACGACAGCTACGCTATCAGCTGTTGTCTATCAAACCAGACTTTATACTGATTCGTCTAACAAATACCAATTACATAGCGTCAAGTTTCGATATTACCATCCACCGGAAGATGAACAATCATAAACATACATGAATCAAACTCGAACTCCTCACGGCGAAGCACTGGGCCTGACGAAGCTCTTGCCTAACAATTCCTGGAACTGATATTTTAATCCTTTCATTTCCCTTAGGGGCAATCTATACAGAGGCTTAAAAATTGGAACAGCTTCTGGTATCAAATCAGTAGTAAACTCTAACTCAAAGGAAATCTGAACACAGTACTCTACTTCAATCCCTTCTAGGTTAGCTATCAATTTCTTAGCAAACCTATCTAATACAAAAGAATGAGTTATACCATAATCTAATAATGCTAATGTAAACATATTGGCAACAAAATCTTACCCGTCGCTGCCAAGGTATCTGCTGGAGTTTCTTCAGCTGTCATTACATAAGCTCTACTAGTGATAAGTGGTCGCTTCTGGGAACAATCTCTAGACATGTGGCCTGGCTTTCCACAAGTATAACACACCTTTTGGCCAAAAAGACATTGGCCTGTATGGTTTTTCTTACAAATTGGACATGGAGGCCTAATCCCTGAATTAGGGACAGCTGAGATAGGCTGAACAACTATGGTCCTTTTACTTGAGACTCCTGCTGGTTATTATCCGGTTTCTTATTTTGCCTACGGTCCTTCTGTTAAAAGCTTGTCTTTTCAACTGTCTCTCTTCTTCAATTTCTTTCCAATCTTGTTCTGCCCGTAGGGCCTTATTCACAGCTGATCTATAATCTACGGGTTCTGCCAATCTAACATCATGCCTAATCATCGGCTTCAACCCATCAACAAAATATTGTAGCTTAATATCTGCATTTGTCCCAATCAAAGGAACAAATTAACAACCTCTCTCAAATTTCCGGATATATTCCCGCATATCTCTCCCTGCTTAAGGGTTAAAAACTCACTACGCAACTGTTGTCTTACATCCACCGTAAAGTATTGTTCATAGAACACTCTGTTAAACTCTTCCCAAGTAAGAATTTCCAAGTCTACTGTTAACTTGGCTCCTTCCCACCATATCATGGCATCTCCTCTCAGCATGTAAATCGCACACCGAGGTCTTTCTAGTTCGGTCAGCTGCAAATATTCAATAATCACCTCTATGGACTTGATCCAGCTTTCTGCTATAAAAGGATCAGTAGTCAGAAAATTCCTGAGGTCTCTTTTTTCTAAACCTCTCCTGTGGACTTTCACGACTAACTATTCTTCCTGAGGTTGACCATTCCCATTAGTGGTTTGGTCAACTAAGCGCTCTAACAGCTGAGCCATGGTATTGAGAACGGGGTTCATTTCGTCAGATTCACTATCTCCTTCTGTAAAACTTCTTCTTCCTCTACCTCTTCCTGACATATCTGTAAGGGTAGCCCAAATCCACCAAAATTCTATATGAGAGATTACTTTATGCTAAAACATGAATTAAAACTCACAAATTTAGAAGCGGCTGGAGAGATCTGCTCAGACTGGAAGTGTGTTTATCGCAAGGACCATGCTCTGATACCAACTGTAACGACCGGACTTTTCTCAAAAGAAATTTAGAAATTTGGGGTTCGAATTGAAAGACCCAAAAATTTCAATCTTAACAAACATAAAAGTCGTTACTAAAATTCTGAACTAAATTTCGAATAAACACAATTCATTTCTGCTGAAATGCGGAACAAATGAAACAATGACGTGAGCGGAAGTAGAATCAAAATTCTATTAAACACTTTTCATAACCAATGAAGAAAATCAGCTGCAAGGGTATACAAAATGCGGAACTAAATCCTCAGCTGATCGAAATAACACACACGCGGAAATGATACAAAAACACTACAACTGAAGTTTCTGTACAACAAAACAAAATCTGAAGAGAACAACGGAAGATGTCCACGATAAACACATCCTTCCTTTCTGATCATCTCCCTCCAGCTCCTTACTGCTGATTACCTGCACTCAATGAACCCTAGTGAGCCAAAGGCTCAGCAGGTAAAATCTGGAATAACGAAATCATGCAATAGAACTGAAACTGTAACTGGAATCTGAAAGCTGAATACATAACTGAAGTCTGAATACTCTTTAGAATGAACAAGCGCAATACATAACTGAGAAATCTGATAGAAACTGAAAGCATAAAACATAATCAAATTCTGAAAACATTTTCTTTAAACATACTCTAGAGCTGTGATTAAAATCACACTTGCGCTCTTCTGAAATTATGACAACACTTTAAACATTTTGGTCCAATTCGTTTGATCAAACTCCTGATATCAGTCTCTAGAACTATGGCTCATGGTGAAGGGATATACAGATCCGTCGACCTATACACCTGATCCTTCCTCTGTTGAAAGGGCACACAGTTCGTCAGCCGCGCACTCACCCTTCCTCTGGGGACCCTCTTTGTTGTCATAACTTAAAACATTTTCTAAAACATCGTTCTGCTCTTTCTTTTCTTTCTTAAAATCTGTTTTCTTTCTCTCTTGTACGAATTACTGGTTCTATGTTCAATGATGTTTTGGAACTTCAAGGGATTTCTCTGTAAAACTTGCGAAGATGAAAACTGAATAAAAGCTCTCAATCTAATCAATTGAATCGAATAAATCTTTTGAAATGAAGCGGAAATGAATAAGTAATCAGCAATGATGTTTTGGAACTTCAAGGGATTTCTCTGTAAAACTTGCGAAGATGAAAACTGAATAAAAGCTCTCAATCTAATCAATTGAATCGAATAAATCTTTTGAAATGAAGCGGAAATGAATAAGTAATCAGATTCTGGAATTTCGTTATCTGTTGAAGAAATGAACAGTAACTATCTGTTGAAGAAATGAACAGTAACTATCTATTGGTCAACGTAGGAGTCAACGCAACTTAAATAAAGAATTTCACTTGTTGAACAAACCAACAGCTGAACAATATCTCAAAAGCTGATGAACAAAACCAACAGTTGAATATGAATTAATACATCAGCTGGATCATGAACTAAACAACAGCTGACAACAGCTGAACATATACGATGGCAACAGCTGAAAACGAAATAATGCAACAGCTGAGAACCAACAGCTGATGAACAATAAAATATCAACAGCTGAACATGAAATAGTGCGACTGCTGATCGCAACTACTGAACGCAAACAATGCTGCAGCTGAAATCTATACTTAGAATATTTTCAACAAAGAAATATCAGTCGCGGTATAAGAACCAGATTTCAGACTTAACCAGGTGAATGACGATGGTTTTCCTTTGTCTGAAGAATTCAAAATATCTGAAGAAATTTATGGGAATGATCGAATAAGCTACTTGTAAGCTACTTCGATGGAATTTCTGAAGGAAACTCAAGAATCTACTGGATGAACATCACCAAACCATTTTCTAAAACATCTCTGAATCAAAATACAGTAAAACGCAACTTTCATAAAAACAAAGCATGAACTTTTCTGGACTTTTGAAGAACAGCCGAAGCCATCTTCCTTTCTTTAAAATCTCATATAAACATGCAAACAGAAATGAATATATGCTTTCACTGAGTGAGCAAGAAACAGAGTTTACTTGCCTGAATTCTTGAACGCAACCGCAGTAGAAATCCAGCCAACTACGAACACCCCGATCGTCTCCTTCGAAAAACTTTAAAAGTCTTTTGTTTGGTTTCTTGAGAGAGAGCACCGCTTAAAAGTAATTTGTTTTGAAGATAATGATGCATGAAGCAGCTAACATCCTATATATATATGATTTATAAATGCCTAGAGAAGAAACGCATTTAATCAAGATGCTCAAATATCCTAAAAGCGTACTCTGTTTTAAAATAAAATGATGCATATGAAAACCGAACGATTTTAGTTAAAACAAAAGGATTCGATCGACTTGCTATAATCGGCTAAACAGCTGCTGCAATCGCATTCTAATATCTGAAATCTGAAACTCGATTAAATCAAGGGTTGAATAGAATAGCATTGTAATCCCTCAATATCATAACTTTCTAATTTGTGGCCTCTAAAATATCTTGGCATTACACAGTAGTTGTGGTGGTGGATCTGGTACTGCTGGTGGACCTTATAAAAAGAATGCTGAATTGTGGCTATATGGAATGAATCAGTTCTAGGATTTTCTCAGTATTCTTGTACAAATCTTCTGTACAGTGTTCAGTTAATGAGATCTATATAATTTCAGCAGACTTTGTGCAATTTACTTTTTCCTGTCTTATTAAGTCGTAAGGCTGCTAAGTTTTGTCATCACCAAAAATGGGGAAATTGTTAAGGTAAAATTTATTAGTTTTGGTTATAACAAAATTGAGACAAGTACTGCATTCAAAGTAACATCTGGACAGTCAGTCAGTTGTAGTAATTAACAGTTACGCATAATTCAGATGTTGGGTTGACTATCACATATCGAGTTGATTTTCAGAAGTCATGACATCATCCCAGTGTTTTGAAGTTTTCAGAAGTCATGACGTCATCCCAGCGTTTTGAAGTTTTCAGAAGTCGTGACGTCATATCAGTGTATTGAAGAATTCTGAAGTCGTGACGCCATATAAGTGGATTGAAGAATTCTATGTTTCGAGAGTTCTAAGACAAGCGTTGACATCTGAGTTGACTTTTGGGAAGTATTCAGAACTGAGCAGGATTAATTATTCAGAGATTCAGTCTTTGTTGTCAGGTTGTTGTTTCGAAAAGATTTGGTTATTTGGATCAGTTCAGATTTCGGGAACAGTTATTCAGACGTGAGCTACAGTGGAAGATTTATTGTTAGAGCAAAGGGTATTCAGACTTGAGTAACAGATTGTGGTTCAGTTTCGATTACTTCAGCTGTGAACAGTATCTATTCAGTTACCTCAGATCTCAGTACTTCAGAAGTGGATGTATTCAGTTTTTGGATAAAGCTACTTTGAATCAGAAGTGACTTATAGGGAACGATTCATATTTTGGGATATTTGTATATCGAAACAGTATCAGTTGTTACATTCAGATGTTGCTAGTAAACAGTTATTTCTATATATTCAGTTGTTACAGTTTTTGAATCATCAATCAGCGATGAGATAACCAAAGCAGAAAGAACTGTGTTAAAGAAAAGAGATTTCAGGCGCAAACGACGAACCGATTCAAACACGATCATATATTCAAATAGGAAAGAATCAATGATCACGATTGAATCGTACAAATGCCTGGAATTAAGGAGACAATGTCAGAGCTATTTTGGGCGATTGTACGCAGTATACAGAGGACGTTATACGACGATTGCTCAAATATGGGTATACGACAATTTGGCCCCGACGAAGCGCAATTTACCACTTCGTGGAGTAGGATATACGGTTGTACGATGAACATATATTCAAAAAGGGATTTTGTTTCCTTAGGCAAATTTAATGACCGTTGAGATCAAAGGGTATAAATAGCTGAAGATTCAAATGATGAAGCTCTCGCTTACCTTCTGCAAATTCTCTCTGCTGTCTTTTGCTCTCAATGCTAACATATTGCTCACACAGCTACTGGATATTATGATCGAAAATATATTCTAAGTCCAGTATACCAAATCGAAGAACATTCAAGTTCTAGCCCTCATTGTTTTCAATCTTTGATTTATCTTCTGGTTCACTTGTTGAATCGTGTTTCATAGTATAGAAACCAGAAGATTTACAGTCTCAAATAGTTGTGTATTTCACTATATTATCATTTTGAGTCTGTAACGAACTGGCTTTGTGAAGCAGTTCAAAAATCCCATTACTTGTATTCAGCAGCTGCGTCTGCTTGTTGATTGGAGTTGCTAGGAGTTCACCTGGAGCAAGGCTCGGTGATTGGGTGTCTACATCGTCTGTATTCATCAAACTCTTCTAGTGGAACCTTCCTGAATAAGGAAGAAGGGGAGACGTATGATTTGATATCCAAACTTCCATAAACAAACTCTTGACCCTATACTTTTACTTTACTGTGTTTATTTTCAGTATATCACTGTTCAATGGTTAATGGACTTCATTCCGCACATTCATTGTCAGTCGAGAGATCAACATTTTAACTGAGATACCTTAAATCTGGTAACTCGGATTTAAGTTAAACTAGACACTTAAAACTGTTTTAAGGTTTCGAAAATTTAAAATCCCAAAGGAGTTCATTCAATCCCCCCCCCTTCTGAACTCGTAAGGCTGTTTTTCGATCCTATTGATCCTATCACTTGGAGCAGCCGATCAACCGAAAAACCTGCAATGGCCAAACACATGGCCAAGACAGCCCCAATGGAAAACAAACTAGGTAAAACTTCAATACAAAGAGCAAACATACAACAGCTATCAAATAATACATGCAACATATCAGGTCGTGCAATGCATGAGTGGTACCAAGAATAATTGATAAGCAAGGCACAATGACTCAGCTGGAAATCAACATCTCAGAAATCATCGGAACCCAAATTCAATGACTCAGCTGGCAATCACGGCTCAGTGAAAGTGTTTGGATTCCAAGGCACCGTGACTTAGTCGGCAATCATGACTCAGTGATTAATCGGTATCAAGGAACCAGGCTCAAGATGATATGCATGTATGTAATGCTAACATAATCATGAACAACATGCAACATACTACTGAAAAGCATAGCAAACAGCTGTAGAAATTCACACGCATGAAATAAAAAGCACAACTCAGGCTCTACCATGCGATTTTAGGTTTAGCAACTCTCTCACAGCCACAGGCACGACAGCATGCTCAAAACAGACAGCGCGGCTACAAAGCCCACGCATAAAAGCTACAACAGCTTAGCACATAAACAACATAGATACAACATGCATAACACAGGAAGGACAACTCGGCAACTCAGCACAAGCATAACAGGATACAGCAACTCAGCATACACATGACAAGGCCACGGTAGCTCAGCACACAGCCACACATGTTCACATGCTTATCTCAAGGTTGTAAACACACGCTCAATTTGTACCTTGTGTAGATCTTACAAATACCTCAGCACAACTCAAGTTGAAAGCAGGACACACTCGTTGCTTCGCTTGGGACTTGGCCAACAGCTTAGGGCCGGAAGCTCAAGGCAAAAACCACAAGAGAGGTATTATCTGCCAAGATATCTCAGAAGTTAGCTCTGTACAAGCTCACACAACTCTCGGTCAAAGCTATACAACATGGCAGCTACTACAACTAACGATAGAGAACTACCCCTAAAAAGTAAAAGCTAAGAATGGAAACTAACACCAGCAGAACACAGTTACCTGAACCGAAGTTGAACTCGGCCAAAAATCATGAAACACAGCTCACGGAGCTCCTCAGTGATTCCCTCTGTCCGGCCTCCTCTCAGCTCCAAACTAGTAGAGAAACTTTGAGCTTGAAGAGGGGTTTTTAATCGAGGTACCCTCACTCAAAACTGATCGGCCAATCTCCGACGATCTGGAAAATACTAGTCGGGTGAATCGTAACCACGAGGGTTTGGAAAATATCAGTCGCGAACTCTCTGAAGAGGATAATGAGATGTGTGGTCTAAATTAACTACATGTTGGTCAAAGAGAGGGTATATATACTCACGCTCAACAGCTCACGGCTATAGTGATTGTAGTTCAGCTCAGACCTCTTCACTATAATCAGCCCAGCATACAGCTCAACATGCACATACCATCCAGATCCCGCATCCAACAGCTCGTGCTCTCTATAGGACACTCTCCCAACAGATCACATCTAAGTGATCCAAATCAGCTCGAAACTTAAAACTGCATTCCGCCCAGGCAAAGCAGCTCAGCTTGCGCATTCAAATCAACTCTCATCTTTTTATCTTTCGCACACGGTTCAGCTCTCGCACATCATATCAGATCACGCCCTAGAAATACAGCTCAGGAAGTTATATCCAGATCACGAGAACCAAAATAGCCCGCGATTCTCTCAGCTCGCAGCACCAAGCTTGGAACAGCTCGCAACATCCATAGCGACACAGCTCACATTAACAGGACAGATCATGCACTGGCCAGCCTAAAAGAACTGAACAGATCTTACCAAAGTTGGAACCATAAACTCTCGTCCAGTCTGAAAACTACGAACAGCTCTGGCCTAACTCATCACTGGTCAACACGGGCGATACTACCATCTTACGCCCAAGATGATACATCCAGAAGATGCGGCACCATGCTCCAAATCTGATCACTCAGCTCAGGGCACCCAGAACATCCCTAAGCTTAACTCAGCTTATGCTCACATAGCGTAATCCCCAATCTATTAGCCTCTACTCTGTTATCCCCAAAATAGCTCGCGGCAGAAGACTCAATCAAGCACAACGAAGCAATACTGCTGAGAACTGTTCCACTCAGATCATATCGCGATCTGAGATCAGCGCAAAGCATTCAGCTTACGATCTCCAGAAGAGTAAGCTCTACCAAAACTCAGCTTACACTGCTCAGCTCATGCCGACCAGCTCAAGTCGGGTACTCTCTTCTTAGCAAGCAATATGTAGATCAGCTTAGAGTACTCAACTCAGTACGCATTGCTCAGGTTACCTTGCAATGCTCTATTCAGATAAGCTTACGCACCCAGGTCTCAAGGTACCTACTCAAACCATCTTGCGATGGTCAACCCAACCCTCAAGGGTCAACTAAAATTGCGACACTGCTTCCGAAAATAACATCAGCTCAGAGCGCTACACTAGATTGGTTCGCGCTACAGCACCAACAACATAGCTCACGTTCCCAGTGTCAGGCACTGTGCTAATCAACAATGATTACTGCACAATTAAGCACTAATCACGGAAACGTAAAACATGGCTTAAAAATTTTTCGAAATAAATTGGGCCTGAACTCAAATCATCATTCAAAATATTCATAATCAAAGTACAAGTTAAATCAAACTCATACGCAAAATAGGTAATATCAAATATCAAATCAGATACAGATCCCTAATACATAAAAACACAGGGCATTCCCTGGTTCAATACATAATACAATATATAACTGGGACTCAATACATAATACAATATATAACTGGGACTCAAGGGAATGGGGATCGACCAGCTGACGCTCCACTCGGTCCAGCTTGGTTACCTGTAGATCCTGCAAATGGGTAACACAGACCCAAAAGACACAAAAGTAGGAAAAGAAATACGAGGTCAAGCCTCAGTACGAATAGCCATCAAAACAGCAAATCATGCAACATGCTATAATCAAGTTATGAAATGCATGAGGCTGCCAAGGAATCGGTAATCAAGACCAGTGTATCAACTGGCAAATCAACTCAAGTCGAGCCTCTATACCCACACAGTGTATCAACCGAGGAAATCATCGATCCGTGATCTTCGAGGCCCGTCAGCCCATCACAGCTCGATGGTAGAAACTCGAATCCGGTAGTCACCACTCCGATGATAGCGTTGGACTTTTCGGGCACGACATCTGTCGGCCAGTCACAACGTGACTCTCAATCAGGACATCAATCAATCAATCTGGCTCAAGATGAATGCATGAATGCCATTCAATAATCAATTCTAAATGCATACGATAACAATACGTGAAAACAGAACATCAATAACCAAATCAGGTAAAATCTGTTCACGTAATTCAGCCATCAATTGAACACAGAATTCATAACACGAAATACAACCATGCCCACACTCAAAGCTGTTAGAGCTGCTCAATTAGTACCTCTAATAGCTTAAATCTACCTCAACAGATTTCTCAAGGCACGGCACAACTCAACCTGCACAAATCTGCCCCTCGCTGGCCACGCCCAACACAGTAGTCACTTCCTGGAATCTGAAATCTGTACAAGGCATCTAATATTTTAGCTCAAATCTGATCCTCTACACAAAATTTCCTACGGCCAAGAACCTAACTCTGGTTCTACCTCTAAACAAAGTACTAGCAGCCAATACTAAGCTTAGAACAGCAGGAAATTCTTACCCAAAAGCTAAAGAGAGCTGAAGAAGTCTCGGGTTTCACTTGGCGAAGATAATCGAACAACACTGCTACTTCGCGATCCTCTCCAAGGTAGAACTACAGCCTCAAATGGGTAGAAATCGAAAGAGCAACTCAAGGAGAATCCAGCGCCACCAATCTCGTTCAAAACAACGGCTGGAATCGACAGAATTCTAGGGAAGGAATGTTCGGGTGAACAGTAGCTATCTAGGGTTTGAAGATGGATAAGAAATATCGGATGGAAAATGCTCTAAGTGTCGCTCAAAACATATATATATATATAAATCTCCATGCAACAGCTACTGTTCCCCTAAATCAGACGTCGGGTAATGCTACAGTAGAAATCTTACAACTGAATCCACGTTTCTTCTCAACGGGAACAGTCGACACCAACAGACGTTGCACTTCAATTACACAACCTCAAACGACGCCGTACCAACTAATCAAAATGATGCCGCAGCGATTCAACAGCTGAGGACAAATCTCTCGCGAAACGACCAACAGCTGAAACGCTAAATAGCTCAAACGACGACGTATCAGGGTTCCCGCTAACAAAGGTAAAACGACGTCGCCTCACTACCAGCAGCTGGTCACTCAAACCAACAGCTGATCACTCGCAAAGGCAACGGCTGATTAGCGCTAGAACATCGGCAGTCAACTCAGCTTTTGACCAACACTACCAACAGCTGGCACAAAGCATTACACCCAAAACGATGTCATTCCAACTTATTCAAACGACGTAGTTTCGATACCCGCTAAGAAACACTCTAGCGAAACCAACAGCTGGTTCCTGCTCACACTCACTGCTGAGTTGACTAGCGTTGACATCTGAATACGCCACTGCTGAAATACCAACATCTGAATGCTCATGCAACTTACTGCTGATTTCCTCACGTAATAGCTCACAACTGATCACGCTACTACTGAAATACCAACAGCTGAATTACCCGCAAGCCTTCGCATAAAAAATCTGTTGGCTTTACTTCTCCCAGCGATAAACCTTACTGCTGAAACACTATTAGGATCATTTCCCGCTAGCAAAATACAACTGCTGAACTCCAATTCCAGAAGTCTGAACTTCACAAACCAAACTTCACTACAATTCCTCAAAATCTGAAATTCGAAATCCCTAAAATCTCGTGACTAATCCTAAGCAAAACTGATTAATCACTATTCAAATTTCTCAATCCTCACATTCTCCCCAACTTAAGAGATTTCGTCCTCGAAATCAAAGGCACAACAGGGAAGAAATCAATCAAAACATTCAATAGAAACACAAACAACTAAGCAGACTCAAATCAAAGCTTAATTTACCTGGAATTCTCCCTATCATTGCTCAAATAGATGAGGCCAGTCTTGTCTCATCTTTTCTTCTACTTCCCAGGTTGCTTATTCTCGGCCATGCTTGCTCCATTGGACCATCACCAATGGAATTATCTTGTTCCTCAACTGTTTCTCCTTCCTATCCAGAATCTGCACTGGATATTCAACATAACTCAAGGCAGAATCCAGCTCAACTTCGTCGGTTCTCAAAACATGGGAAGGATCTGGCTCATATTTCTTCAACATTGACACATGAAAAACATCATGTATCGCTGCTACCTCATCAGGCAACCTCAATCTATAAGCCAACTGTCCAATCCGCTCAACAATCTCAAAAGGACCAACGAATCTAGGAGCCAATTTGCCCTTAAATCTGAATCTCATAACACTCTTGAAAGGAGAAATCTTAAGAAACACACGATCGCCAACCTCAAACTCTGACGCTCGACGTCTTCGGTTAGCATAGCTGGTAAATATATCTTGTGCAGCTTTCATCCTACTCCGAATCAAATCAATTTGATCTTTCATATGCTGCACAAACTCAGGAGTAGAAAGCCGTTTCTCACCAACTTCTTCCCAACAGATTGGAGATCTGCACTTGCGACCATACAAAGCTTCAAATGGAGCCATTCCGATAGTCACTTGGTAGATGTTGTTATACGAAAACTCGACTAAGGACAGGGAATCCTGCCAGCCACCATTGAAATCCATCACCACTACACGCAGCATATCTTCTAAAGTCTGAATGGTCCGCTCAGACCGAACATCTGTCTGTGGATGATAGGCTGTACTCATAGCCAATCTTGACCCCATCGCTGCCTGCAAACGCTTCCAAATCGAGAGGTGAATCTCGGATCCATATTAGACACTATCGAAACAGGCACTCCATGCAATCTAACTACTTGGTCGATGTACAACTTCGCCATTTTCTTCGTCAAACACCTCACATCATAGGGAATGAAATGGGCTGACTTCGAAAGTCTATCAATCACCACCCAAATCGCATCGCATCCCCTATTCGATCGAGGTAAATGAGTCACAAAATCCATGGCGATGTGCTCCCAATTCCATTGAGGCACTTGTAAACTCTGCAGCAAACCACCAGGTCTCAACCTCTCAGCCTTGACCTGCTGGCAATTCAAACACTTAGCAACAAAACCAGAAATGTCGCTCTTCATACCTGCCCACCTGAGACTTCAAGGCATGGTACATCTTCCTCTCGCCCGATGCACACTGTACCGACTACAATGCGCTTCATTCATGATAGTTCCTTCGAATCGATTAGGTTAGGAACCACCAATCTCCCTCGAAATCTCAAACATCCATAAGAAGCAACAGAAAAATCATCAGACTGACCACTTGGGGCTTTAATCCTCAACTCATCGATATAGGGATCAGTCCTCTGCGCTTCCCTAATGTCACTCATAATCTGTGGCTCAACCTGAATCGAAGAAACCAAGAAGTACTGATCACCCGACTGGAATCGCCAACCAGAAGTACTCAACTGCTCGTAGATGCTCGAGACTCTCAAGGATGTTAACATTGCAGGCTGGGTTTTCCTACTCAAAGCATCGGCCACTGAGTTCATCCGCCCAGGCTGATACTGAATCTCACAGTTAAAATCCTTGATCAACTCCATCCAACGACGCTGCCTCATATTCAAGTCTGACTGCGTGAAGATATACTTCAAGCTCTTGTGGTCGGTGTACACCACAAATTCTTCACCATACAGATAGTGTCGCCAAATCTTCAAGGCAAACACAATCGCAGCCAATTCCAAATCATGAACGGGGTACCTCATCTCGTGAGGCTTCAACTGTCGAGACGCATATGCAATCACATACCCGTTCTGCATCAACACACAACCCAAACCACTCAGAGAAGAATCAGAGCAGACAAAAAATCCTCCAGTTCCACTCAGAGAAGAATCAGAGCATACAAAAAATCCTCCAGTTCCAGACGGTAGAGCCAAAACAGGAGCAGTAGTCAACTTCTCCTTTAACGTCTGAAAACTAGACTCGCACTCGTCAGTCCAAACAAAATTCCTATCCTTCTGAGTCAACTGAGTCATAGGCCTGGCTATCGAGGAGAACTTCTCGATAAAACGTCTGTAATAGCCAGCCAATCTCAAGAAACTACGGATCTCAGAAACATTCCTAGGTCTCTCACAATTAAGAACTGCTTCGACCTTACTCGGATCCATCGAAATTCCTTGCGCTGAAATAACATGACCCAAAAAGATAATTCTATCAAGCCAAAATTCACACTTACTGAACTTGGCATACAACTGCGAGTCTCTCAACCTTTGCAACACCAATCTTAGATGCTCATTATGCTCTCTCAAACTCCTCGAATACACCAAGATGTCATCTATGAAGACAATCACGAACCGAACGATGTACTCGCTAAAGACGCGATTCATCAAATACATGAAAACAGCTGGGGCATTCGTCAACCCAAACGGCATCACAAGAAACTCATAATGCCCATATCTCGTCCGAAAAACTGTCTTCGCCACATCAGCGTCTCTAATCCGCAACTGGAGATAGCCAGAGTGCAAATCAATCTTCGAGTACACCACCGATCCTTGCAACTGATCGAACAAGTCATCAATCCTCGGCAAAGGATACTTGTTCTTCACCGTCGCTTTGTTCAACTGTTTAAAATCAACACACATCCTCATAGATCCATCCTTCTTCTTCACAAAGAGAATCGGAGCTCCCCAAGGCGACATACTCGGTCTGATGAAGCCTTTCTCCAGAAGGTCTCTCAACTGTTCCTTGAGTTCCTTCAACTCTGCTGGCGCCAATCGATACGGAGCTCTAGAAATCGGGGTTGTTCCGGGCATCAACTCGAAACTGAAGTCGATCTCACGTCTCGGAGGGAATCCAGGAATCTCATCCGGAAACACGTCGGGAAACTCTCGGACTATCGGGATGTCACTCAACTCCAATCATGACTCTTGAGAAACGTCAAGCGCATAGATCATAAATCCAGCATTATCCAACGATAACAGACTAAACATCTCCATGGCAGACACCAGTGGATCTTCGACCTCGAATCCGTGCTGTAGAAATCCCACTTCTCACCCGAATCGGGGCAAAATCTCACCTTACCATGGAAATAGTCAACAGTAGCCTTATAGCTAGACAATACATACATTCCCAAGATGCAATCAAAAAAATCTGATTCCTCACAGTGGGGTAACTCTCAACCCACACTCATGCACAAACCATGCAGAAACAAAGGAGTGTGACGCTCCTGTATCAATTAAAACTCTCGCAGGAAAATCAAAGATAGAACATGTACCTGCGATAAACATACCAGGTGTCTCCTCAGCCTGCTCCCCTGACAAGGCATTCACCCGGGCCTGCTGCGGTATCTGAAACTGAGGTCTAGAAGATCCTCCAAACCTAGACAGTTCATGGGGTTGAAATCCAAATCGCTGGGTCGGAACGGGAAACTGCGGTCTCTGTGAAGAACCACCAGCTGAACCCTGCTGTGAAGGAACCAAAGTCTGTCCCCTCAACAAAGGACACACTCTAACATAGTGTCCAGGCTGTCCGCAGTTACGGCAAGATCCCTGAACTCACGACACTGCAAAGTCGGATGCTTACCCCCCGCACTGTCCACAAGACATACTACCAGAACCACTGCTTCCAGAACTCACAGAACCAGAGGAACTCGAATTCGCCTTCTTCTTGAACGGCTTCCCTCGAGGTCTAAACTATTGGCGATTTGATTTCTGCGATCCTTGAGGAGATTGGAATGATTGTGACATACTCTGCACCGACTAAAAAGCACGTCCAGACGTCGGCTGAACCGGAGCCTCTGCCTCCAACAAACTCTCCTCAATGTCTACCGCTCTATTCACAGCGTCAACATAGGTTGCAGGAGAACCAGACAACACCATCCGGAACAAATCAGGCCTTAGTCCCTTCATGAACTTGTTCCTCTTCGTCCTCTCCTGGTTGGCTACGTGTGGCACATACATGAAAAGCGAAGAAAACTTCCTGGCATACTCGGCCACCTTCATCGTCCGTTGCTTCAGATTATCAAACTCCCGCTCGAGACTGTTGTAGTAGGACTCTGGGGTATACTCCTGTCGGAACGCGACACAGAAGCTCTCCCAAGTAATCACAGCCCCACTCTCACGTAATATACGGGAAGTACCTCTCCATCAGCGCTGCGCATTATCCCTCAATTGCAATACCGCCAGCTTTAATCTCTTCTCAGGAGTGTACTCCAAAGTATCAAACAGCTCCTCCATCTGCACTAGCCAACTCTCGGCCAACGCACCAACCTCAGCAGCAGCAAAAGTCGGAGGTTTCATCCGCTGGAACCTAGCTAAGACTAGCTCCATCTCGCCTATCTGTCTCGTAACATCCTCAACCTACTGATTGCCCTCATCACTATCCGAGGCCCTAGATTCCACTGCGGTACGTCTAGTAGTCCTACCTCTAGCTCTCCTCGGCGGCATCTAAACAATTCTCAAGGTAAGACTAATAGCATATATCAAAGAGACAGATAATATAATCACATAAGCCACAGAGTCAATCAAAAATCAAATCAAAACTCTGTGACTAGACTCGAATGTGATCAAATGAAATCGAGCTTATCCCAGTTTAAGCTCTGATACCAAAAATGTCAGGCCCTGTGCTAATCAACAAAGATTACTGCACAATTAAGCACTAATCACGGAAACGTAAAACAGGGCTTAAAAATTTTTCGAAATAAATTGGGCCTGAACTCAAATCATCATTCAAAATATTCATAATCAAAGTACAAGTTAAATCAAACTCATACGCAAAATAGGTAATATCAAAATATCAAATCAGATACAGATCCCCAATACATAAAACACAGGGCATTCCCTGGTTCAATACATAATACAATATATAACTGGGACTCAATACATTATACAATATATAACTGGGACTCAAGGGAATGGGGATCGACCAGCCGCAGCGCTTCAACAACTGAGGACAAATCTCTCGCGAAACAACCAACAGCTGAAATGCTAAATAGCACAAACGACGACGTATCAGGGTTCCCGCTAACAAAGGTAAAACGACGTCGCCTCACTACCAGAAACTTGTCACTCAAACCAACAGCTGATCACTCGCAAAGGCAACGGCTGATTAGCGCTAGAACATCTGCAGTCAACTCAGCTGTTGACCAACACTACCAACAGCTGGCACAAAGCATTACACCCAAAACGATGTCGTTCCAACTTATTCAAACGACGTAGTTTCGATACCCGGTAAGAAACACGCTAGCGAAACCAACAGCTGGTTCCTGCTCACACTCACTGCTGAGTTGACTAGCGATGACTTCTGAATACACCACTGCTGAAATACCAACAGCTGAATGCTCATGCAACTTACTGCTGATTTCCTCACGTAATAGCTCACAACTGATCACGCTACTACTGAAATACCAACAGCTGAATTACCCGCAAGCCTTCGCATAAAAACGTTGCTGGCTTTACTTCTCCCAGCGATAAACCTTACTGCTGAAACACTACTGGGATCATTTCCCGCTAGCAAAATACAATTGCTGAACTCCAATTCCAGAAGTCTGAACTTCACAAACCAAACTTCACTACAATTCATCAAAATCTGAAATTCGAAATCCCTAAAATCTCGTGACTAATCCTAAGCAAAACTGATTAATCACTATTCGAATTTCTCAATCCTCACACCCAGCACGACTAAACACAACACAGGGCTCATCTGTCATCTTGGACCCGATCTGGTCCGGCTCCTATACTACAAAACAAGCTTCTAAGCTGAAACACTTCTTCTCTACGTACAGTGTACTCCAAACTTAAACCATTCTATAGACAACTCCAAACAGCTTATTTCCCTAAGATCAGCACTGAACACCAGAGCAGCTCACACCGGTGCTGATCTAAACTGCAACCCGAAGCAGCTCACTCTCCTAATATCAGCACAGGTCGCTCAAATAGTTCACACTCGTGCTGGTCTAAACTAGAACCCCTAAGAAGCTTCCTGCACCACCAGCTTAGCCCATCATAAGATCAGCTTGCACCCGAGCTGATCCACCTCAGCCGATACCCTCTAAGTTGATTAATATCGATTAGTTAACCACTAATATGGACTGATTAGGCTGTTAATCATCTCGGATAATTACAGTTCTCAGAGGCTTGACGTTTAAGTTGACGTTCTTCGTCAATCTCCTTCCAATCATGCTCAGCTCGCAGGGCTTTGATAACTGCTGCTCTGTGACCTGTTGATTCAGCTAGCCTAATTTCATGCTTCAACATGGGCCGTAATCCATTAACCAGGTGACGTAGATTCTCCTCCGCATCTTTTATTATCCGAGGAAAAAATAACATCCTCGTTCGAACTTAAGAATGTAATCTCTCACTGGCATATCCCCCTGTCTCAAAGTTAGACTCGTGCTTCAGCTCAGAGCGCACATCTTGCTCTATCCTGATCATCTAGTTGTAGATATTCGAAAATCACTTCCAATGACTTGATCCATCTTTCAGCTACAAGTGGATCACTGGTACCTAAAAACTCCTGTGGACGTTGACGTCTAAAACGTTCCTGAGGGTCCTCATGACTAGACATTCGATCTATTGACTGGCCATTTCCTTGACTCGACTGATCAACCAAGCGCTCCAACACCTTAGTCATGCTAGCTAAAACACGATTACTACCGCCTGATTTACCATCCTATTCTATAGTATCTCTTCTCCTCTTTCAATGCTGACATATATCTCTACTAATAGCCCAAATCCACCACAAGACTATCATCAAAGAATACTATACGCTAGAACATGAACATAAAACTCACAGGTTAATTGAAGTTGCTGCCGAGAACTATCTCAAACTGGAACAAGTTTTTATCTCAAGGACAATGATCTGATACCAATTGTAACGGCCCGATTAGAAAGTTTTTAAATAAATAAACTATGAAGGTGCAAATGAAATACAATAATTTATTTGGTCATAATTGCAACTTCATAAAAATTTCAGGTCGTGCATCATCTGACAGATCGACTAACATATATACATATATAGATATGTGGAACTTATATATGTATATCAAGAGGAAAAAAATCATCCAGATTACACGGAATAAGATTGGAAATAATCGGAATCGTTCAAAAACTGTATCTAACAAAATTTCAGATTACGAACTGGAAAACATCTCAGAGCTTAAGAATGAATTAGAAACCAGATAAAACCTTGAAAAAATGGTTTCATTCAGTTTACAGCTGTATATATATGTGAATTAACTGAAACTGATTCAATTATTTCAAGTCTAAACTGAACAAAAGTAGGTTAGCTGAGACAGAATGAAAACGTCTGTCTATGATAAACACCCCCAATCTGATCCAGCTCGCATTAGCCAGCTATGGCTAAATCTCATAACCTGCACTTAGGAAAACTAATGAGCCTAGAGGCTCAAAAAGAAAATCTAGAGATAACAAAGGTAGGAAATATAGACATAAAAATAACTTCAAACTAATAAGCTGAAAATTGCTATGTCGAAGATGAACAACTCGAATGTTGAAAAGCTGCAAACTGGTAAACTCATAACTGACAAAACATAAACTGAAATGCTTGAACACACTTCAAAAATTTAAAGCATTTACAGGTATTAAAGGATGTAAGCTTTAACATAAACGTTGCTCAATTCTGTGGTTGTAAATAACCCTGTTTTTATTTTCTGTTGAGTTATGGCGTATAAGATCTCCTTCATATTGTTTGATCAAGCTCATCTGATATCAGGTGTGAGGAATCAGATTTGAGATTAGTGATTAATCGAATTGATTTGGGATTAGTCGCGTGGGTTTTGAGGGTTTTTCGAGAGAAATCTGTTTCCAGTAGAATGCTGATGTTAGAATCCAGCCGTGGCGCTAATACAAGGAACCAGACGTAGTGCATTCCAGACGTCAACGCAAGTCAACGGTACTGTAGCTCATATCTGGTGAAAATTTGAAGTGGTAGTTGCGCTTGCATTTCGCTATTCAGTAGTTGTGCTTGAAAAGGTATCTACTGGCAGCAGTTGCATTGAGCGGGAGGAATAACGAGAAAACGACACATGTTGGTCAATATTTTGGTGTTGACTACTGAATTTTAGCGCTATCAGTTGTTGCGTTGTGAGAAATTGTTCCAGCTGAGTGACCAGCTACTGGTTTGAGGAACCAGTCGTGGGAGCAACGCGACGTCGTTTTGATAAGTTGAAACGCAGCGTTTTGAGTGTAACGCTTTTGTCCAGCTGTTGGCAGCAAAGATGACGTGTCCCTTTACTTCGTCTGGATTTATTTCGCGAGACCAGTCGTTGGTTGTTTTGCAAGGAATCTGTTGTCAGATGCTGGAGCGATGCGGTGTCGTTTTGATGTTCTTTTGAGAATGCAACGTCTGATGGTTTGATGGTCCCAGAAAAAGGATCACTAAGTAAATAGGAGTTCAGAAGGGGGGGGGGGGTTGAATGAACTCCTTCGGTTTTCTATTTCAAAACTCTTTTAAAACGTTTTGGTATCTCAGTTTTATGCAAGCTTCTCGGCCAACAATATTTGTGCGGAAAAAGGCCGATTAACCTGTGAACAGTGAATAATACGCAATAATAAATAAATGACTGTATGTAAAAGATAGAGTCAGGAATTTGTTTCTGGAAGTTCGGACTTTAATGTCCTACGTCTCCCCTTCTTCCTCCTCGGAAGGTATCACTAGAAGAATTTGATGGTTACAGGACCTCTGCAAACACCCACCCACACAAGCAGCACTTGTATGGACTCCTAGACTTACTAACTCCACACGCAGACTTTGCTGCTGGTTACAAGTATCGAAAAGATGTTTTTGAACTGCTTCACAAAGCCAGTTCTTTACAGACTCAATCAAATACAACAATGAATACACGTGAGTTCTGTAAAAATTCTCTGGTTTCTTAAACAAAGAAACTCGATTCAATAAATTGGACCAGAGAATGACTCGAAGATTTGTCTATGAAGATCAACAGAAGGTGTTCTTCGAGTCTTGTGAGCTTTTTGAATATTTCAACAGATAGAGAGCTCTGTAAGTATTTTGACAGCGTGACCGCGATGAATAGATGGCAAAGTGTCTTTTCTTCAACACTACTGCTGATATTTATAGGCTTCGATTGCAACGGTCACAAAATTCTCCAAGGAAAATAAATCCCGTTTGAATTACTGCCAAAATTGTACATCGTAAATCCTGCTCCACTACAAGGTAAATTTCTCACTGACAGAGCCAATTTGTCTTCTTTCCATTTCTGTGCAAACAAGGAAAAACGGCCTCTGTACATCGTACTATTTACCCAAAATAGTACCTACATTGTCTCCTTAATTCCAGGCAACTGTACGATCCTACGAATCTTTTCCGTTTGAGTAAACGATCGTATTTGAATTTCTTTTATGTTTGCGCCTGAAATTCCTTCTGTTTACCAGCTTTTCCTTTGTCGTTTCAAATCCTGGGACTGGAAAAACACATGAGAAAATTTACCTGCTGATATGCATATTGTGTTTTTCCACCGACTGGTCCTTTGTAAAACTCAACGGCTGATTTCTGGCAACATCGATTTGCTATACTCAAAGATCACCTGCTGGTTAATTTCACTGTAGCTTTCTGCTGGTTTCCCTTAAATAGTGCACCTGCTGGTTATCATCAAGTAATGCACCTGCTGGTTATCATCAAGTAATGCACCTGCTGGTATCATCCAGTAATGCACCTGCTGGTTCTTCCCTATAGCAAAAACCTATGGACGGAACTAAGGGAAACTGTAGCTGCCTGCTGACTCTTCTCTTAACGAAAACATCTGCTGCAATAATGCTTCTGTTGATTTCTCTAAAGAATGCTTCTGCTGATTTGTCTAAGCCAATCAATACGTTGTCGTTTAGCAATTCTTACCAAAAACACGCTAACACTTATATTCCTGTGTTCGAAACTAAAACACCTGCTGATTGCTCGCAAGAAATGTATCTGCTGAATATCTCTGAAAACAAACCAACCACTGATTGCATACCATCTGCTGATTTCCAAGGAATACCCCAACTGCTGACATACCACTTGTCGATTGATAAATGTTCTCCTGTTAGATGCGACAACTGATTGTCCAATAGCAACTTGTCTTATTTTTGTTATCACCAAAACTAATAAATTTTATCCTAACAATTTCCCACTTTTTGGTGATGACAAAACTTCAGCAGCGGAGATAAAAGGATATGTTTGCACACGATCTGCTGGAAATCAGACTTTCATTTATCATAGAAATTGTACATAAGAGTTGTACAAAAAAAAATTGACAGAAGTCCTATCTTAAAATCTTCTTCTTCTTTTCAACATTCTCGCCTCCCTTCGTCTTCTTTCTCTATCACGTTCAGCTGCTGCCTGTCTTTCAAGAGATTCTCTGTTACTATCAGCATCCAGCACAGTCTCTACAATACGTCTCTGAGCCATATCAACCCTTTGTTCAAAAGTTGGTGGTCTCACAGCACTATCTCCGATTGAACATTCGAAGGCTGTTGGGGTCCTCGGCTGTCGCTTTCCCCCTTTTTGTCAGCACCACCCCGATGAATATAATCAACAAGTTCGCTCAATTGGGCATGAATAATATTCTGATTTTCCTGTGCCTGACTTTGAATTTCGAAAAGCTGGTGGAGGATAGCTTCCTTGGTGGCCTCAGCATCTCTTTTAACACGCTCCAAGTTCATGGCTATAGCATCCACCTTGGCATTCAGCTCTTTTACTTCCCTTTGCATGTCAATCTGGTCAATAGTAGCAGCGGCAATTTGAGTGTGCAACTTCCTGTGAGATGAATTAATTTCCAGTGACAAGAGATGTCTTTGATCATTAGAATCATTCGGCAACGCCCCACTCCATCTATCTTGTGCGTCAAAGCGTGCGGTGAACTTTTTCTCAATGTCACGGAGGTGCATAAGAATGGTGTCTTTAAGCGCAGCACCATCATCTCTATTGCTGATTTGATCAAGTGACGCTTGCAGCTGGTTTAACGCTCTAGTGATATCGGTAGAGACAGTAGAAGAAACTGATAGAGAGAAAGCAGGAACAGGGGTAGCAATGTCTGTCTCATCAAAATACATAGAAGTGTCATCGGGAAAGATCGGAGAAGACTGATGCGGAGCTG
>KV001312.1:147089-158900 GCA_001598015.1 Dorcoceras hygrometricum | reverse complement strand
ACCCCGATGCATGTAGGAGTCGATGCATCGTGTCGAGGATTCACCGCTCGCAGACATGCGTGGATATCCTATGCTATCTGAGGGGATAATAGTGTATAAATCTCTGTCCAGAGTACTAGAAGTGTTTTAGGTAAATGTGTTTACCTAGTTGCACTCGTGATGTCACTATTCGATCTCCAAGATGTATGCATAGCTATCGGATCTATAGCGACTCTCGATTTACCAATGGTCGTTGATCTGATCGGGATATATGGATTGAAAGGACCGTACTGTACGCTAACCACGACCAACTGGTTCTTGAAGGCACTATCAGTGATACCTAGGGGATCATGGGGTGATGTTGCTAGACGCTCTTACCATGATCCGATGGGCAAGTCCGGAATTGTGATTCCGGAGCCACAATGGTTGTGGGCCCACGGCTAGCTGTATCCCTGAACCATTGAGGGTCACACAAGTACTGGATTCGAGATTCCCGCACAGATATTCAGCTCAATATGTTGAGCATACGAAGAGGATTTTGGGAGTGCGACTTCCTAAAAAGTCAACAGAGGTCAAATCGTGATTTGCCGATGTTGAGGGGCAAAATGGTCATTTTGCACTGGGGTTCTGAAAAATGGTTTTTCAGATCATAGTATTCAGTTTTGGAAACTGAGTCGATCGGTCCGATCTGATCGGCGATCGGAGTTATAATGAAGTCTCGGTGATGGGGATGAACTGAATGTTCATCCGTTGGACCCGGGCCCGTTGGGCCGGTCCAAGTCCATTCTTAATTCTATTTAATTAAGCCTAGACATCATAACTTAGTAACACTACAACCCTAAACCTAAAAGAAGTAGCCGCCCCCTTCCACTCAAAAGGCCTCGCCGCCGCCGCCGCCGCTTCGTCGGAAAATCGTTTCCGGCCAAATTTGACGAGGAGAATCCGTCCGCGTAGATCTCGTCAGGGCTTCTAGTGCAGGCTGACGAAGGAATCCCGTCTTCGGTCGTGGACCTGATTGATGATATCTACCGCCGTCTACCGTGAAGTGCCGTTTTCTTTACGAAACCGGTCGGAGCCAGGCACGAGTTGCCAGCAAGGTAGTGATTCTAAATGCCCTATGAATGTCATAGTTTCGTGTTTTGTTAATCGTATTGATCGTCTCCCGGCACATGTTTTTGTTCTTCCACTGCCTCGTCGGGGGGCGTGATCCGGATCCCAACAATCTTCCCCAGACTTTGTGCAGCAAATGAAGGATCATGTGGATCTAATTCGACAGCGGATGAAAGCTGCCAAGGATCGCCAAGCCAGTTATGCGAATAAGAGGCTTCGACCTCTAGAGTTTCAGGTTGGTGATCAGGTATTCCTTAAAGTTTCTCCGTTTCGTAGTGTTATGCGCTTTGGACACAAGGGAAAGTTAGCCCCTCGTTACGTAGGACCGTATGAGATCGTTGGGATGATTGGCCCGTTAGCGTATCGATTGTTGTTGCCTCCGGAATTATCTTCTCTACATGATGTATTTCATGTTTCCATGTTGAGAAAGTACAAGCCAGATCCTTCTCATGTGCTGAGAACTGACGAGGTTGAGCTAGATCAGACGTTGAGTTATCAAGAGTATCCCTTGCAGATCCTGGACAGAAAAGAGAAACAATTGAGGAACAAAACCATTCCGTTAGTGATGGTGCAATGGAGCAAACATGGTAGGGAAGAAGATACTTGGGAGCTGGAAGAAAAGATGCAGCGCGAGTGGCCGCATCTGTTTGAGTAGCTATTGCTCTAGATTTCCAGTAGCTGTTAGCTTTTAGTTGTTTTTCTCCCTAGTTGTTGTTTGTTGTTTGCTCAGTTATCTTGAACTCTTGGCCATGTGTTTCTAGATTTCCAGTAGCTGTTAGCTTTTAGTTGTTTTTCTCCCTAGTTGTTGTTTGTTGTTTGCTCAGTTATCTTGAACTCTTGGCCATGTGTTGGACGATTTTCTGTTTTGGCTTTCTGTTGCTGTGTTTTTAACCGGAATTGTTGTTTGATTTCGAGGATCAAATCCTTTTTAGTGGGGGATGAAATGTGAGAACTGAAATTTAATGAAGAATAATTGGTTAGAATAAATCGAATTGTAAGAAATTCGGATGTTCAGATTTCAATTTTAAGGTTTCGTTTGCATTTTCGGGTCAGATTTCACATTTGGAGCAATTTTGGAAAATTTGGTATTTTTGAGTTAGAAATCTGTTTTGTGATCGGGTGAGATCTGAACAGATTTCGTGAGGGATCTGTTCGGTTTAGTGGTGAAATCTGGTCGCTGGTGTTTGATTTGGTCGCAGCGTGTTTTGTAGCGAGAGAGCATCATACGCCGTCGTTTAGGAGAGATCTGATATTTCGTTAGTGTTAGGATATGATTTGGAGTCTGCCCGCGTGTTTTGTGTTGAGCGCAATACGATATCATTTAGATAATTTAATACGGTGTCGTTTGGCCTAGCGTTTGGTTGTGAGATCTGATGAGCGTGATCGCTGGTGCGCGGGACAAAGTATAGCGCTGGTTTTCAGATGTCACCAATACGTCGCCGTTTTGGTTAGCGCTTGATGGAGAGATCTGTTGCGTGGGAGTTAGCGTGTTGTGTTCCAGATGTCTCCAGCCGTTAGCGTTTTGTCTTCAGACTTCTCCTGTGGTGTTGTGCGATGTCGTATTGGCTTTGTAGGGATCTGTTGTAGCGTAGCGCTTCGATTAGATTTGCTGACGTGTCGGGAGCGACGTCGTTTTGGTTAGCGCTCGTTGTCTTTGCGTTGCGGTTGCTTGCGTGAGCTTCGCACTGTTGAAGAAGCTGTTGTGTATCAGCTACGTACTGTTCCTGTTGCTGTCGGCAGCTGCGATTGTTATGTTAGTGTCGTTGGATTCTGTTTGTGTCGGTGGATTTTAAATCAGATTTCTCGCGTGTATATAAGTAGCAAGGCTTGGTCTTTGTTCCATTTTGAATCAGATTCCATACTTAGCGAAAATTCTCCGACTTTTATCCTTTGTTCGTGAACCCTAGAACACTGTTCACCGGTGAATTCCCGTCGTTTCCGATCACCATTTTGGACGTTCGAGGTAGCTTTGGACTCCTCTTGAGAAGCTCTTTCATTCTATACCGCTCTTGGGAGCTGTTGTTAGCTGGAAGTAAGATCGCGAAGTGCTTCCTTCGGCCGTGTGTTCGCTGTGCAGGTAGCCCTTCGATTTAGAGATAAGATCTTACCTTAGAGCTTTGTTATTGAGCTTCCTGTTGAGTTGTTGAGTAGGATGATAGCTGGTTTGAGTGTATAACTCCCAGCCGTGAGTTCTGTGCCGTGTCCCGTGGGATTTATGTTTTGTGCGTTGTGTGTTTAGCAGGTCTAAACCAGAATTCTCGGGACTCTTGTTGTGGTAATCATTGCACAGAATTAAGGTAAGGGTTGAGCTTGTTACAGCGTGAGGTTTGGCATGGATAAATGCAGTGATGGCTGATTGTTGTTTGTTTCGTGTATTGCTTCCAGTGTTTACTGCCTGCTGTTATTTGCATACACGCATTATATCACTTGCATTTCAAATCTCAGCCGTATTGTGCATTGTGTTGTTGTTTCGTATCTTGTTGTATTGATGTTGTTTCTTACCAGGATGTGAGGGCGAGCGACGATACCGCACTCTCATCTCCCTGCTGGGATCTGTTAGCCCTCATGCGCCGAGTGGTTTACTACCACAGTTCATGAGTTGTGCAACGGCAGGTTGAGCTGTTTGATGCATCTGGTATTCGGGTGTAGTGTCAAGGCGAGTGGCTCATTACCACACTTTGAACACACACCAGTGGCCACCGTTTGTTGCTGATTCACTGTAGCTATGTTTGAGTTCCTTGGATCCCTATTCGGTTGTAGCCTTCAGTGGTTGTTCAGTGTCTCATGCATAGCATCTGCATTTTATCTTATGCTTTTCTTTAGCTGTTTCAGTTGCTCTCCGTACTGGGGTTGACCCCATGTCCCTCTGGGGCTTGGTTTGTTTTCCTTGCCTGTTGTGTTGTTCAGGTTATCCAGCTGGTCGTGGAGCTAACCCGGATGGAGGTGCCCCAGGTTGTGGTTAGAGTGTCCCAGTAGCGTATAGCATATATATATGTATCAGTACAGTTAGCCAGGGGATGCCCTGTGCTCATGTTGTATTTTGTTGAATCTTGTTGTACTCAGTTGTGGTTGTTACCCGGTACTTGATATATGTTTATGTTATACTATTAGTCGTGGGCTTGTAGCCTTTGTTGGTTGATTTTGTAAACTGGGATTACTTTGAGTATTGTCGTATTTTTAATTATATTGTTTTAAACCGTCAGGCCAAAAGCAAAAATTTTACCCGCTTTTTAGTAGCTTCCGCTTGTGTTGTGTGGTTTTACTCTGTTGTGAGCACGAGGCTTGACAACCACTGAAATCCATCACAATTTCTCGCAGCATATCTTCTAAAGTCTGAATGGTTCTTTCGGATTGGCCATCTGTCTGAGGGTGATAAGCAGTGCTCATCGCCAATCTCGAACCCATAGCTGCTGCAAACTTTTCCAGAATCGAGATCTGAATCTTGGATCTCTATCAGACACTATCGAAACAGGCACTCAATGAAATCTAACCACATGGTCGATGTACAGTCTCCCCATTTTCTTCATCGAACACCTCACATCATAGGGAATGAAATGGGCTGACTTCGAGAGTCTATCAATCACCACCCAAATCGCATCGCATCCCCTATTTGATCGAGGTAAATGAGTCACAAAGTCCATGGCGATGTGCACCTAATTCCACTGAGGCACTTCTAAACTTTGCAACAATCCACCAGGTTTCATCCTTTCGGCCTTGATCTGCTGACAATTTAAACATCGAGCAACAAAACCAGAAATGTCGCTCTTCATGCCTTCCGACCAGTAGTGAGACTTCAAGGCATGGTACATCTTTCTCTCGACCGGATGCACACTATATCGACTACAATATGCTTCATTCATAATAGTCTCTTTCAAATCAACCAGGTTAGGAACCACCAATCTTCCTCAAAATCTCAAACACCCATCAGACGCAACAGAAATATCACTAGACTGACCATTCTGAGTCTTAATCTTCAATTCATGGATATAAGGATCAGTCCTCTGTCCCTCTCTGATGTCAATCACGATCTGTGGTTCAACCTGAATAGAAGAAACTATGAAATACTGATCACTCGGCTGGAATCGCCAACAAGAAGTACCCAACTGCTCGTGGATTCTCGAGATACTCAAAGATGTTAGCATCGCAGACTGGGCTTTCCTACTCAAAGCATCGGCTACTACGTTCATCCAACGACGCTGACTCAAGTTCAGATCTGATTGAGTGAAGATATACTTCAAACTCTTGTGGTCGGTGTACACCACAAACTCCTCACCGTACAAATAGTGATGCAAGATCTTCAAGGCAAAAACAATCGCTGCCAATACCAAATCATGAACGGGGTATCTCGTCTCGTGGGGCTTCAACTGTCGAGACGCATACGCAATCACATACCCGTTCTGCATCAGAACACACCCTAAAACACTCAGAGAAGAATCGGAGCAAACAACGAAACCTCCAGATCCAGACGGTAAAGCCAACACAGGGGCAGTAGTCAACTTCTCCTTAAGTGTCTGAAAACTCAACTCGCATTCATCTGTCCAAACAAACTTCCTATTCTTCTGGGTCAACTGAGTCATCGACTTTGCTATCGAAGAGAACTTCTCGATAAAACGCCTATATTAGCCGGCCAAACCCAAGAAACTACGGATCTCAGAAACATTTCTAGGTCTCTCCCAGTTAAGAACTGCTTCGACCTTACTCGGATCCACTGTAATTACTTGAGTAGAAATGACATGACCCAAGAAAATTACTCTATCCAGCCAAAATTCACACTTGCTGAACTTGGCATACAACTGCGAATCTCTCAACTTCTGCAATACCAATCTTAGGTGCTCCTTATGCTCTCTGAAACTCTTTCAATACACTAGGATGTCATCTATGTATACAATCACGAATCGATCGATATACTCGCTGAAGACGCGATTCATCAAATCCATGAAAACAGCAGGGGCATTCGTCAACCCAAACGGCATCACAAGGAACTCATAATGCCCGTATCTAGTCCGGAAAGCTATCTTCGCTACATCAGCGTCTCTAATTCGCAACTGGTGATAGCCAGAGCGCAAGTCGATCTTCGAGTATACGGCCGATCCTTGCAACTGATCAAACAAGTCGTCAATCCTCGGCAAAGGATACTTGTTCTTCACCGTCGCTCTATTCAACTGCCGAAAATCCACAACATCCTCATAGATCCATCCTTTTTCTTCACAAACAAAATCGGAGCTCCCCGAGGCGACATACTCGGTCATATGAAGTCTTTCTTCAAAAGATTTCTCAACTGATACTTGAGTTCTTTCAACTCAGCTGGCGCCAAACGATACGGAGCTCTAGAAATCGGGGCTGTCCCTGGCACCAACTCTATACTAAAATCGATCTCTCTTCTCTGACGGAATCCAGGAATCTCATCTGGAAACACGTCTGGGAATTCTCGGACAATTGGAATATCGCTCAACTCCAATCGCGACTCTTGGGAAACATCGAGCTCATGATCATAAATCCATCGTTACCCAGCGACAACAGACTAAACATCTCCATTGCAGACACAAGTGGAATCTTTGAGCGCGAATCAGCACCATAGAAATCCAAATTTTCAGCCGACTCGGGGCGAAATCTCACCACACCATGGAAGCAATCAACAGTAGCCTTGTAACCGGACAATACATCCATTCCCAAGATACAATCAAAATCCCTCATCTCCAAAGAGATCAAATTCTCCACTACCACATTCTGATCGAACCGAATCACACAATCCACCACAATCTCACGGGACATCAACCACACACCAGCAGGAGTAGACACAGACACAACATCACACAGTGGGGTAACTCTCAACCCACACTCATGCACAAACCATGCAGAAACAAATGAGTGTGATTGTCAGGCCTCGTGCTCACAACAGATAAACACATGCGGAAGCTATCAAAAAGTGGGTAAAATTTTCGCTTTTAGGCCCGACGGTTTAAAACATAATTTAAAATAATACAATACTAAAATAAGTTCCCAAATCATAAACATTCAACAACAAAGCACACATAATTCAAACATGTATCATATTCCCCTACGGGTACAACAACAAAGCTCAGGGCATCCCCCTGGCTAACTGATACATATATATATATGCTATATGCTACTGGGACACACTAGCCACCTCCTGGGCACCACCAGCTGGGTTAAACCCACGACCAGCTGTAGAACCTGGATTTCCTAAAAACAACGCAACAAAGAAACAAACCAAGCCCCGGAGGGACATGGGGTCAGACCCCAATACGGAGAGCAATAATACAACAGAAATAACAACAAGGAATAAAATGCAGGTGCTATGCATGAGACCCCAAGGAACAATGGAAAGCTCGACCCACAAGGGAGCTAAGGAACTCAAACATAGCTCCAAGAATCATCGACAACGTACAGTGGCCACGGGGTGTGTTCACAGTGTGGTAGTGAGCCACTCGCCATGATACTACACCCACTTACCGGATGCATCAAACAACTCAACCTACTGTTGCCTCACCCATGAACTGTGGTGGTTAACCACTCGGCTCATGGTGGCTAACGATCCCAGCAGGGAGATGAGAGTGCGGTGTTGCCGCTCGCCCTCACATCCTGGTAAGAAAACGATAACAATTGCAACAATGGTACAAAGACTACCAAAACTGGATAGGAATACCATGCGTGTATGCAACAGGCGGGAATGCAAGCATATAAACATATGCAACGCAGCAAATACACAAATAGCATACACAATTCTCAACAGAACACAACCAGCAGGCACGGCAATTCCACATACCAACGACTACAATTCATCCAAGCCATAACTTCGCTGTAAAACAAGCTCAAATCTGTACCTTATACTGAGCAACAACTAACCCTGCTAGAAATCCCGAAGACTCTGGTAAAAGCCGAAAACCAGAACGTAGTTCTACCAAATCGACGCAACACTCGAACGGCAACAACTTCGCGTTCCTCGACTAGCCAATTACAGCTTCTAAAACTGGTATGAATTGGAAGAGCTTCTCAAGAGGAGTCCAACGCTACCTCGCACGAGCCAAAACAACCACTGAAACGATGGGAAATCACCGGAAAAGCTCACGACTGAACAATGTTCTAGGGTTCGAAAGATAAGGAATGAAAGGCTGGAAATATATGCTAAGTATGGGAAAAGATATCACGATACGAAGACCAAGTCTTCCTATAATACGACTGGAAATCAACACCAATAATTATCTACCGACAAAACCAGTCGACACTAACAATTTCCCAAACCAGCAGACACAAGAACCAACAGCTGATGAAATCTCGAACCACGCTAAACAATTCCAGTCGCTAACTACAGTGATCACCACCAGCTGCAAGCTATAGTAGCGAACAATCTTTCGCAGCTGGACAACCAGACGCTGTTTCGAAAATACAAAAGCTGGACAACCAGTCGACCGGACGCTAAAATCAATCACAAGGCACACATCGACTGGTCCTGAAAACGGCGTCGCATACTATACCAGCAGCTGGGTATCCAGACGCAAAACACAAAACAACGCACAACGCTTCCCTCTGCTGAAACCAGTCGCAACCTCAAAACGCAGCGTTGCAACTAATTCGAACGACGTCGCTCCACTGACGTCATCCAGTCGCTAGCTCTCGTGAAATACCAGCCGCAAGCAATAGCGTCGAAACTCACTCGCAGCTGGACCAGTCGCAACAACGAAACGACGACGCATCCTCTTCGAGCTACAGGAAAGCTGACCCGCGTTGACCATAGCTCTCGACTGCTTATCCAGATGCAACACTCCTCACACAAAACCAGTCGCAGCTACAGTGCACGACCAGTCGCAATATCTCAAACGACGGCGTTTCATGCCCTGTGCTACCAAAACAAGCTACGACTGTTTTCGCCACCGACCAGCTTTCGCCTCAAAACTCAAAAACACGAAAGCATCCAGAATTGCTCAACGCACGAAAAGGAACCCGAAAATGCAACTCAAAACAGAGATCTAAACCACAAAATCTCTAAATCAACCGATTAATTCCAACAATTAATCCTTAATACAAAATCAGGTCTCACATTTCTCCCCCACTAAAAAGGATTTCGTCCTCGAAATCACGACAACAATTCTGAATCAACAAACAACAGCAGAGGCTAAAAATAGAAATAAAAACTAACACCAGAACTCGCCCAACACTAGGCCAAGAGTTCAAGATAACTGAGCAAACACATCACAACAACTAAGGAAGAAAACAGCAAAGCTACTAGCTACTGGAAAATCTAGCTCAACAGCTACTCAAACAGATGCGGCCACTCGCGCTGCATCTTCTCTTCCAGCTCCCAAGTAGCTTCTTCCCTACCATGCTTGCTCCACTGCACCATTACTAAAGGAATGGTCTTATTCCTCAACTGTTTCTCTTTTCTGCCAAGGATCTAATCACCAACCTGAAACTCGAGAGGTCGACGCCTCTTATTCGCATAACTGGCTTGGCGATCCTGGGCAGCCTTCATTCGCTGTCTGATAAGATCCACGTGATCTTTCATCTGCTCACAAAGTCAGGGGCAGATAGCTGCTTCTCCCCCACTTCTTCCCAACACAATGGCGATCTGCACTTACGTCCATACAAAGCCTCGAAAGGCGCCATGCCAATCGTCACTTGGTAGCTGTTATTGTACGAAAACTCGACCAAAGTCAACGCGTCTTGCCAACTACCTCCGAAATCCAACACAACAGCACGCAATATATCCTCTAACGTCTGGATAGTTCGCTCAGATTGGCCATCTGTCTGGGGATGATATGCGGTACTCATAGCCAATCTAGTGCCCAAAGCTGTCTGCAAACTCTTCTAAAATCTGGAAGTAAACCTCGGATCTCGGTCAGACACGATTGAAACAGGCACACCGTGCAATCTAACAAAAAAATCAACGTACAGCTTCGCCATCTTCTTCAACGAGAAGGTCATCCCATAGGGAATGAAATGTGCAGACTTAGACAAACGGTCTACAACTACCCAAACAGCATCGCACCCTCGGTTGGAATGAGGCAAATGCGTTACGAAATCCATCGCAATGTGCTCCCAATTCCATTGGGCCACCTCTAAACTTTGTAACAGACCATCGGGTCTCATCCTTTCGGCCTTTACCATCTGGAAATTCAAACAAAGAGCGACAAAACCAGCAACATCGCCCTTCACACCAGCCCACCAAAAGTGCGGCTTCAACGCATGGTACATCTTACGTGCACCAGGATGAACACTATGTCTGCTACAGTGCGCTTCTCGAAAGATCTCTTCCTTCAAATCAATCAAATTGGGCACAACCAACCTGCCCCGGAAACGCAAACAACCATCGGACGAGACAGAATAGTCCTCAAGTTCGCCAGCCCTGACTCTCATCTTCAACTCGTGGATTGACGGATCGGTCCTCTGAGCTGCTCGAATGCTATAAACAATCTGCGGTTCCACTTGGAAAGATGAAACCATCACACAATCCTCAGCCGGGTAGAATCTCCAACCCGTAGTGTTAAGATGCTCTTGATCCTTAGAGATGTACAACGACGCAAGCATCTCACTAGCCTTCCTGCTCAAAGCATTAGCTTCTACGTTCGACTTCCCAGGCTGGTATTTAATCTCACAGTCAAAATCCTTAAGCAGCTCCATCCACCGACGCTGTCTCATGTTCAAGTCAGGCTGCGAAAACAGATACTGCAAACTCTTGTGGTCGGAGTACACCACAAACTGCTCGCCATACAGGTAGTGACGCCAGATCTTTAACGCAAAGACCACCGCTGCTAACTCCAAATCATGAACTGGGTAACGAGTCTCGTGCGGTTTCAACTGCCGCGAGGCATACGCAATGACTCTACCATTCTGCATCAACACACAACCCAATCCATTTAGAGAAGCGTCAGAACAAACAACAAAACCACCTGATCCGGACGGCAAAGCCAACACAGGCGCAGTAGTTAACTTCTCCTTGAGCAGTTGAAAAGCATTCTCACACTGCTCAGTTCAAACAAACCGCTTATCCTTCTGGGTCAATTGGGTCATCGGCTTAGCTATAGAAGAAAATCCCTCAATGAAACGACGATAATAGCCAGCCAGACCTAAGAAACTGCGAATCTCAGACACATTTCTCGGTCGCTCCCAGTTCAACACCGCATCCACTTTACTGGGATCCACAGAAATGCCATCCGCTGAAATGACATGACCCAGAAATACAACGCGTTGCAACCAAAACTCGCACTTGGAAAACTTCGCATACAACTGCTGCTCTCTCAACCTCAGAAGAACCATCTCCAAGTGCTCCTTGTGCTCCCTCGGAGTCTTCGAGTAAACTAATATGTCGTCAATAAAAATAATCACAAACTGATCTATGAACTCTCGGAAAACACGGTTCATCAGATCCATGAAGACTGCAGGCGCGTTTGTCAACCCAAATGACATTACCAAAAACTCAAAATGTCCGTACCTCGTACGAAACGTAGTCTTCGCGACATCTTGTTCCCTTACTCTGAGCTGATGGTACCCAGAACGAAGATCAATCTTAGAATACACCGCAGAACCTTGCAACTGATCAAACAAATCATCAATTCTCGGCAACGGGTACTTATTCTTCACAGTGGCTTTATTCAACTGACGGAAATCAATGCACATCCGCATTGAGCCATCCTTCTTCTTTACAAACAAAATGGGCGCTCCCCACGGTGACATACTAGGGCGAATAAAACCCTTCTCCAGCAA
>KV001312.1:129235-147069 GCA_001598015.1 Dorcoceras hygrometricum | reverse complement strand
AACACACCATCCAACAAAATCTCTTGCGAACACAGGCTTACACCACCGGGGGTAGAAACAGAAACAACATCACGCAAAGGGACGGTACACAATCCATGCTCAACAACAAAAGAATCGGAAATAAACGAATGCGAAGCACCGGTGTCAAACAACACACGAGCAGGAAAGTCAAAAACAAAGCATGTACCTCCAATCACCCGTCTCGGTGTTTCCTCGGCCTGCTCCCGCGTGAAGGCGTTAACCTGCGCCTGCTGGGGTCCTGGAAAGAAAGGCTGAGACGACTGCCCAAAACGCGAAGGGCCAGGCTGCTGAAACGGCCTAAATGGAGCCTCACCAAAACGGGGTTGCTGAAACTGCTGCGAACGGCCCCGAGACTGACCCCCACGACCCTGAGGCTGGGCCGCGGTCTGCTGTGCTCCAGCTGTCGGGCACACTCTCGCAAAGTGCCCATACTGACCACAAAGGTTGCAGGAACCCTGCACACCAACACACTGCGTGGAAGAATGCTTTCCACCGCAAAAACCACAAAACTCCGTCCGAGAGCCGCTGCTACTCGAACTACCAGAACCAGAAGACCCTGAACCGGACTTCTTCTTGAATTGCTGACCGCGGGGTCGAAACCTCTGACGGCCAGACTGCTGAGCTACCTGCTGCTGCTACTGAGGAAAATGCACGGATTGAGAACTCTGGGACGACTGAGCTCCCTGACCAGCGGGCCTACCACCCTGCACCTCTTGCGCCACCTGCGCCCTGCGCGCACTACGGCTCTTCATGCCCTCCTCGATGTGGATAGCAGTATCCACGGCCTCAGCATAAGACTTGGGCTTGCTTGTCAAAACACTCTGGTACAGATCCCCATTCAAGCCCTCCACAAACCTGGTGCTCTTGGCCCTCTCCCGGCCAGCAACGTGCGGAACATACGCCAACAAAGCAGAAAACTTGCGAGCGTACTCGCGTACAGACAACGAACCTTGCTCCAAGAATTCGAACTCCCGCTCACGGGCAGCTACATAGGAGTCGGGGACATACTCCTGCCTGAAGACCTGGTAGAAAGTGTCCCAAGTAATGCCAACACCAGTCTCCAGTAAGGTACTAGACGTACCTCTCCAACAACGCTCTGCGGACTTCCTCAACAGTAGGGTCACCAACCTCAACCGGAGATCGTCGTCATACTGGGCTCGATCAAACAGATGTATGACGCTATGGAGCCAAGAATCCGCGTCTTCACTCGACTCATCACCATTGAAGATAGGAGGACTCATCCTCTGAAACCGAGCTATGACCACATCCATTCTCTCTACCAGAGCCGGCGGAGCTGCAGCCTCCTCCTCTCCACTACTCTCAAGAGTATGACTAGGCGCACTAGACTGATCCTCATTCTGTCCTCCTGATTCCTGGAATAGACCCCTATTACGACCACGACATCTAGGCGGCATCTAAAACACTCAACAGGATAAGGAAAACAGAACAGATACAGCAAGGAAAACATATAACACCAAATATGCAGCACATAGTCATATAAGTCAAGCACATGCAACACGCAACATTGTGCCTAGACTCAAGTGTGATCAAAGGAATTGAGCTTATCCCAGTTTAAGCTCTGATACCAAAAATGTCAGGCCTCGTGCTCACAAAAGATAAACACATGCGGAAGCTATCAAAAAGTGGGTAAAATTTTCGCTTTTAGGCCCGACGGTTTAAAACATAATTTAAAATACAACAATACTAAAATAAGTTCCCAAATCATAAACATTCAACAACAAAGCATACATAATTCAAACATGTATCATATTCCCCTACGGGTACAACAACAAATCACAGGGCATCCCACTGGCTAACTGATACATATATATATATGCTATATGCTACTGGGACACACTAGCCATCTCCTGGGGCACCACCAGCTGGGTTAAACCCACGACCAGCTGTAGAACCTGGGTTCCTGAAAACAACGCAACAAAGAAACAAACCAAGCCCCGGAGGGACATGGGGTCAGACCCCAGTACGGAGAGCAATAATACAACAGAAATAACAGCAAGGAATAAAATGCAGGTGCTATGCATGAGACGCCAAGGAACAATGGAAAGCTCGACCCACAAGGGAGCTAAGGAACTCAAACATAGCTCCAAGAATCATCAACAACGTACAGTGGCCACGGGTTGTGTTCACAATGTGGTAGTGAGCCACTCGCCATGATACTACACCCACTTACCGAATGCATCAAACAACTCAACCTACTGTTGCCTCACCCATGAACTATGGTGGTTAACCACTCGGCTCATGGTGGCTACGATCCCAGCAGAGAGATGAGAGTGCGGTATTGCCGCTCGCCCTCACATCCTGGTAAGAAAACGATAACAATTGCAACAATGGTACAAATACTACCAAAACTGGATAGGAATACCATGCGTGTATGCAACAGGCGGGAATGCAAGTATATAAACATATGCATCGCAGCAAATACACAAATAGCATACACAATTCTCAATAGAACACAACCAGCAGGCACGGCAATTCCACATACCAGCGACTACAATTCATCCAAGCCATAACTTCGCTGTAAAACAAGCTCAAATCCGTACCTTATACTGAGCAACAACTAACCCTGCTAGAAATCCCGAAGACTCTGGTAAAAGACGAAAACCAGAACGTAGTTCTACCAAATCGACGCAACACTCGAACGGCAGCAACTTCGCGTTCCTCGACTAGCCAATTACAGCTTCTAAAACTGGTATGAATTGGAAGAGCTTCTCAAGAGGAGTCCAACGCTACCTCGCACGAGCCAAAACAACCACTGAAACAACGGGAAATCGCCGGAAAAGCTCACGGCTGAACAGTGTTCTAGGGTTCGAAAGATAAGGAATGAAAGGCTGTAAATATATGCTAAGTATGGGAAAAGATATCACGATACGAAGACCAAGTCTTCCTATAAATAGCACTAGCAACGACTGGAAATCAACACCAATAATTGTCTACCGACAAAACCAGTCGACACTAACAATTTCCCAAACCAGCAGACGCAAGAACCAACAGCTGATGAAATCTCGAGCCACGCTAAACAATTCCAGTCGCTAACTACAGTGATCACCACCAGCTGCAAGCTACATAGCGAACAATCTCTCGCAGCTGGACAACCAGACGTTGTTTCGAAAATACAAAAGCTGGACAGCCAGTCGACCGGACGCTAAAATCAATCACAAGGCACACCATCGACTGGTCCTCAAAACGGCGTCGCATACTATACCAGCAGCTGGGTATCCAGACGCAAAACACAAAACAACGCACAACGCTTCCCTCTGCTGAAACCAGTCGCAACCTCAAAACGCAGCGTTGCAACTAACTTCGAACGACGTCGCTCCACTAACGTCATCCCAGTCGCTAGCTCTCACGGCACACCATCGACTGGTCCTCAAAACGGCGTCGCATACTATACCAGCAGCTGGGTATCCAGACGCAAAACACAAAACAACGCACAACGCTTCCCTCTGCTGAAACCAGTCGCAACCTCAAAACGCAGCGTTGCAACTAATTCGAACGACGTCGCTCCACTAACGTCATCCAGTCGCTAGCTCTCACGAAATACCAGCCGCAAGCAATAGCGTCGAAGCTCACTCGCAGCTGGACTTCCAGTCGCAACAACGAAACGACGAAGCATCCTCTTCGAGCTACAGGAAAGCTGACCCGCGTTGACCATAGCTCTCGACTGCTTATCCAGACGCAACACTCCTCACACAAAACCAGTCGCAGCTACAGTGCACGACCAGTCGCAATATCTCAAACGACGGCGTTTCATGCCCTGCGCTACCAAAACAAGCTACGACTGTTTTCGCCACCGACCAGCTTTCGCCTCAAAACTCAAAAACACGAAAGCATCCAGAATTGCTCAACGCACGAAAAGGAACCCGAAAATGCAACTCAAAACAGAGATCTAAACCACAAAATCTCTAAATCAACCGATTAATTCCAACAATTAATCCTTAATACAAAATCATGTCTCACAGTGATGCTCCTGTATCAAATAAACTCTCGCAAGAAAATCAAAGATAGAGCATATACCTGCGATAACTCCACTAGGTATCTCATCAGCCTGCTCCCTCGACAAGGCATTCACCTGGGTTTGCTGCGGTCCCGGAAACTGAGGTCTCGAAGGTCCTCCAAACCTAGACGATTCACGGGGTTTGGAATCCAGATATTTGGGTCAGGGCAGGAGGTTGCGGCCTCTGCGAAGAACCACCAGTCGAACCTTGCTGCGAAGGAACTGAAGACTGTCCCCTCAACAAAGGACACACTCTAAGGAAGTGTCCAGGCTGGCCGCAATTGTGGCAAGTCCCCTGAACTCCACGTCACTACGAAGTCATGTGCTTACCACCGCACTGTCCACAAGATACTCCTCCCGATCCAATGCCACCAAAGCTCACAAAACCAGAGGAACTAGAATTTGACTTTCTCTTAAACTACTTCCCACGAGGCCTGAACCTCTGAGAATTCGATTGCTGCGAAGTCTGAGGAGATTGAGAAGTATGCGTCCCTTCAGGCGCAGGATAGTAACCTCGTCCAACTGTCATCAGAACCTACGTCTGCGCATCCAACAGATTCTCCTCAATATCCATAGATCGATCCACATCCTCCGCATATGTCGATGGGGCACCAGCCAACACCAACTGAAACAACTCTGGCCTCAATCCCTTAATAAACTTGTTCCTCTTCGTTCGCTCCTGGCTAGAAACATGAGGGACATACGCCAGAAGTGAGGAAAACTGTCTGGCATATTCAGCAACCTTCAAATTCCCTTGATTCAGGTTGTCAAACTCCCTCTCTCGGTTATTGAAGTACGACTCTGGGGTATACTCCTATTGTAACGCTGCACAGAAGCTCTCCCAAGAAACTAGAACTCCAGTCTCTCTCATCACTCCGGAAGTACCCTTCCACCAACGTTGAGCATGCTCCCTCAACTGAAAAATGGCCAACACTCCAAAGTGTCAAACAAGTCCTCCATATGCTCCAACCAGCCTTCAGCCAGAAGGCCACCCTCGACGCCAATGAACGTAGGGAGATTCATTCTCTGGAACCTAGCCAACAATAGCTCCATCTCGCCTATCTGTCTCGTCACATCCTCCACCTCTGCCTGTCTCTCTCTACGATGCAAAGGTATATTCTACTGAACATCCTCATCGCTCTCCGAGGCCCTAGACTCCTCAGCGGTACGTCTAGCAGTCCTACCTCTACCCCTCCTCGGCGGCATCACTAAAAGACACTCAGGGTAAGGACTAACAGCAGATAATCACAGAGGCATGTAAAATAATCACATAAGCCACAGAGTCAATCAAAATCAAATCTAAACTATGTGCCTAGACTCGAGTGTGATAGAAAAGAAATGATCTTATCCCAGTTTAAGCTCTGATACCAGAAATGTCAGGCCCCGTTCAAATCAACAAAGATTAGTAATACAATTAAGCACATAACTGCAGAAGCATAAAAATAGGGCTTAAAAATTTTTCCAATGTTGGGCCTGAACGGTAAAACATTCATTCAAAATATTCACACTCAAAATAGGATTTAAATCTAAATCCAATTAACAAACAGGTAGTCAGATAAACTCAAATAATAGATCCCCAAAATAAATAGAAACTCAAGGCATCCCCTGGTTCAACACATAATACAAATAAATTGTGACTCAACCCAACAGGGATCTACTAGCTGAAGCTCTAGTCTGCCCAGCCAGGTTACCTGCAACTCCTGCATTGGGAAACACAGACCCAAAAACACAAAAGAAGGAAAAGAAATACGAGGTCAAACCTCAGTACGAAGAGCACTAAGTCAACAGCAAATCATAAACATGCAGTATCTTAAAACATGAAATGCATGAGGGCTGTCAAAGAATCAGTCATCTAGGCCAACGAGTCAGCTGGCAACAACAAGGGAGCCTCTATACCACGAACAGCCAATCAGCCGGGGAAATCATCGGTTCGTGATCTTCAGGTCTGGCCACTCAAATTAACATCACATCTCGATGGTATTCAGACACGACAAATCCTTCGGTCACCACTCCGATGATACCATTATGCCTTTCAGGCGCGACACATCTGCCGGCCGGTCACAATGTAGCTCTCAATCGGTTATCAGTCAAATCTCAGGCTCAAGATGTATGCATGAATGCCATTAAATTCAAAATCTGATTTAGCTTGCATAACTCACGTAAACAGAACATATAAATCAAACAATGAGCCAAATCTGTTCATGTAAATCACAGAACACAAATCATGCCTCAAAATACTAACACGTTATGCCCAAAGCTGTTAACAGAAGCTCAATTCGTAACTCAAATCTCTTATTCTACCTCAACAGATCTCACCAGGGCACGACAAACTCATCATGCTCAAGTCTGCTTCGTCACTGGTCTCGACAATCACAGCAGAAACTGCCTGGGAACTCAAATCTGTAAAGGCATCTCATAACTTAGCTCAAATCTGAACTCCTATAGCTCACTGCCAACGGTCAAAAATTCAAATCTGGTTCGACCATTGAACAAAGGTTCTAACAGCTAAAACTAAGCTCAAACGACAAGGAATCACTTACCCGGAATCTCAGAAGAACTGAAGAACTCTCGGGTTTACTGTTGCAAAAATCTTCGAACACTGTAACTCCTTCTCGCTCCTTCCACACGTCGACTTAGGTCTCCTAACTGGTAAAAATCGAAAGAGCTAAGGGAGACGAGCTCAGCGCCACCCGCCTTGCTCCAAACAACGGCGGAAATCGACGGTAAATCGGAGAAATAGTGCTCGGTGAATAGTAAGGGTTTCGAGGTTAACGGGGAAGACAATAAGGAAATATTGGGTTCGAAATACGCTAAGTGTTAATCAACACTTGTATTTAAATCCTCGAGCCAAAGTCTACAGTAAAAGTCAACACCGACATATTCAAATCCCGGCACCAGATCCTAGCTCTAGGGCACAAGTCCTCGAATCTGAATCCAGCGCTCAGTCAAATCTGGTCTCAGCGCTAATGCTAAACGCAAGCATAACTAATCAAAACGACGATGCACTGCCTCACATCTGAAGCAGATCTCAGCGCTCACTTGGATCTGAATAACTCTAACAGCACCGGTCAACCCAGCAACGTTGACTAACACGTGGCATCTCCTCGCTAACTCGCACATCTACGTTAGCTCGCTACACAGCTATCACCCGCTAGTGCCACATCTGAGTACTCACATCTGAACACTCACTGGAATCAGATCCCGATATAAAAACTCAACGACTCAACTCCAAATTCGATGCAGATTTCACCCGATAGAAACCAGCGACTCAAATCTGATCAGCTCTTTGTCAAATCTGAAAAATCACCAACCAGATTCGGCCAAACATTCTCAAATGTGAAATTCGAAAATCACGACTCCCGTTACTAATCCTTAACCAAATCTGATTAATCACTAATTATCGAATCTCAGACCTCACAACCTTTGAGCAGGAGATTGTTTCTTTCATTAAGCGTATGGTCTCTCTTTTGAGCTATACACTGTTTATCTTATTCAAGCTTATGCTATCCTTTTCTTTAAGCTTAAGCTATTCTGCCTCCTTTAAATTTGAATTTGACTTGTTTCATTGAGTGTAATCTGTTCTAATTTATTTGAGCAGAAGTTGTTCCTTTCAATTGAGCGTATGCTATTATTCTAATTTGAATCACAAGTTGTTCTTTTCTTAGAACCGTAAACTGTTCTCTTCTTAGTGTAAGCCGTGTAAAAATTCTAACCCCATAAGCACTTTGACTGATTTAACCCATAAAGCTCTTATTTCATGTAATGTTTGATCCCGTAATCCGTATGACTTCTGTAAACAATTTTGGATTGTAAGCCATCGACACTCCAAAGCTGTATAAACCGTCCAAAATTGTTCTGACCCAGTAAACTATTGACCTTCTCAACCTGTCTGACCATCCAAAAGCTTTTAGTTCCCTTTTAAGTTAAGTGACCACTGTAGAATGAGGAAAGTACCTAAGCTTTTTCCTTATATTTTTTAGCTATAAGTTTTTTTTCTTCTTTAAACTTATGTTGTTCCTTTCTTTGAAGCGAAAGCTGTTCCGTTTCCTACTACAAAGCATAAGCTGTACCCTTTAGAGAAAATATATGATGATGATATTTTAAAGGTATTTTATGAACAGTATCAAGTCGTTGAAACGTACTGCATTTTAGCTTGATGATATTCATTTTAGAGATATTTTTAGATGATGAGCAGCCTTGAAATTTTCAGAATTCTGCATGTCTTATTTAAAGATAAGAAAGATTTCACTTTGAGGCCGATTAAATTTGAGACATGAGATTTGAGACTTGAGACAGAAAGTTAATAAAGAAAACGTTTTGAATGAAGTGACTTGATTGTGATTGTTCTATTACGATATGTGGGGTCGAGAGTCGTCTCGGGAGCGATGTCAAATTACGAGGTATGGGGTCGGAAGAAGTTTCGGGAGCCATACCAAATTAAGAGGTTTGGGAGTTGGGAGACGTCTCGTTTAGCCTTACCAAAACATGAAGTGTATAGAAACCAGATAAGTACTGGGGAGCTACACCAAAGCTTAGTACCATTGTATATTTAAGAGCTTGATCAAGCGAACAAAGAAGAACAATGAACCACAGTCAGGAATCCGAATTCACATAAAAAGAAAAAGATTTTATTTCTAAGTTGATTTCTTATGCAATGTGTTTTAAGTTAAAGTTTTAAACTGCTGCTCTTTACGTACCAAAATTGAGAACATTATTTAAGTACAAATATCTTATGCATGTTCTTGTACTATGTATTATTTGTTATAATCCAGTTTTGTACTTGTTGAGCGCCTAGGTTCACTACGTTTGATTGGTGCAGATAATGTTGAGACGCAAGCTATAGGGCAAGATTTCTGAGCTGACGGCGGTTTCAGTTGGCACAATCCAGCGACCAAGCGTTTCCGCAGCAACATGAGAGAAGTGATTTTATGTTTAAAATTTCAGCTTTCAGATTTGGAGGAAAAATATTTATTACTTGATTGAAAATGTGTTGAAAAGAAAATATTTATTGTTGTTTAAATTTTCAATTTACTGTTTGGTAAAAATATTTTCAGATTACAAATTTGTCAAGACTATTTTCTTGATTACACAGTGTAGTGTTTGAACTGTTTCCTTCGGATTTGATCAAATATGGATTAAAATCTTTCAACATTATTCAACTCTGTTTTATGTTTCAGTGGTGTTTGAAGTCAAAACAGTTTGTGTTATTTAAATTTTGAGAATTTCGACTTCACTGTAGAGAAAAAAAAAATTCCGCATAAATAATTTTCAAACAAAGAGGGTGTTTCATAAATAGTCAAAATTGACTTCCAGGGATTTGATCCAGCTTTCTGCTATAAGTGGATAAGTTGTGCCAGAAAACTCTTGAGGATGTTTTCGTCTGAACCGTTCCTATGGGTCTTCACGACTAACCAGTCGTCCTGTTGATTGATCATTCCCTGGGCTAGTCTGATCAACCAAGCGTTCCAGCAGTTGGGCCATGCTGGCTAAAATAGGATTATTTCCATCTGGTTCACCCTCTCCTTCCATATTGACTCTTCTTCCTCTACCTCTTCCTGACATTAAATCTGTATTCGTAGCCTAAATCCACCACAAGACTATTATGAGAGAATACTATATACTAGAACATGAAAATTAAACTCACATGATAACAGAAGATGCTGGCGAGAACTGTCTCAGACTGGAAGAAGTGTTTTTCTCAAGGACCATGCTCTGATACCAATTGTAGAATCTCGATCCAAAAATAATAGCTTAATAACTGGAAAGGTGCAAATTGAAAGAAGGCAATTTGTTTTGGGCTGATTTTCTTCTTATTTAAAAATTTCAGATCGCGTAAATGGAGAATAATCTGTATATCTTTTCCAAGCAAATCTTACTTTGGAACTTTATATATAATAAAATAACCAGTTGTTCAGATTACATTGAAAGAGTCAAGGAATTCATATGAAATATTCAAAAGATGTATCTTAATTTCTATACAACCAAAAAGACTGAAAACTGGAAACAGCACAGAAGCGACTGTCCACGATAAACACCCTCGATCTGATCCATCTCGAACCATCCATATCCTCATACATCTCTTCACCTGTACTCAAGGAAACTAGTGAGCCTAGGGGCTCAAAAAGTAAATCTGGAATAGCGAAGGTAGGCAATACAAGCATAACAATAACTGTTACTATATCTGAAAACTCATAAGCTGCTAGAAATTAAAAGTTGATAAGCTGAATACTGTAATCTGGTAAACTGAAAACTACGAACATCATAACTGCACATGTTTGAAACATACTGAAAACATTTATTGGTACTTGTAAAAGAAAGTAATATAAACTTTTCTCTAAGTTGTGGTTGTAAACAACACTGTGCTTTGTTCTTGTTTTCTATTGAATTATGGCTCAGATACTTATACATAGGTCAGGGTTGCTTGATCAAGCTATCATCTGAAGTCAGGATCTGAGGAATAAATCCCATCCATACTATATGAAGGTGCACAAAGGTTAGTCAACCAAGATCCTCACCCTTCCTATGTGAAGGGGCACACCGGTTCGTCAGCCAGCATCATCACCCTTCCTATGGAGACCGTCTGTTATCTTTGTCATAAATCACTTTAAGTATTTGAAGTTACTTCCTTTAAATCTTTCTGTAAAACTTTATTTTCTTGATCTAAGTTAGATCGATTTCTTCTATGGATTGCTATTTTAAAACTATTTTGATGATCGAAGACTATTGTGAGTTCACCTGAAGAAAAACGCTGAAACCAGCTCGGACTGTAGAAAAAAATAAAAAGCAGCAGAGCTCTAAGCTGGTAAACTATGTTTGGTATTTGGGTATAACTACGAATAAATTGAAGTATGATTTCGAATCAAAGCTAAAGAAAATAAGAAATAAACATGAAGTTACCATATCCGTCCAGAATGAACCTGAGCTAGATCAGCTCGGAGTATGATTAGCACGCGAGCATACTGGTTCAGAGCAGGAAACTAGCTCTGGGATTTTTGGTCAAATAAAGTCAACTCAGACTAGACAATTATATCATGAGTAACTAAGCAAATCAATCAGAATGCAGGCGGGCTGGAAATGAAATAATCTCGCTAACGTACTGGCCATGAAAACCAGTTCGGAGGCAGAATGGAAAGTAAACCAACTCGCAGATGTACTGATCCATAATAAGCAGCAACTTATAACTTTTACTTAGTCTGAAGAAATCAAAATGTCTAAGGAAAATTACAGAATCAAGAACAAGTAAGCTGTTTGTAAGCTACTGAAATGAAACATGTAAGTCGCTTGTAAGCTACTCATAGAACATCTCAGAAAACTCAGGAAGAACTGGACGATCATCATCAAACATTTTCTAACAAAGCTTTTCTGAATAAAAAACGTAGCAACCCAATACTTTTCATGAAAACCTCATAAACTCAAACAAACAGGCAAACAGAAACAATATATGCTTTCAAAAGTGAAGCAAGAAATAGAGTTTACTTTTTTCAACAACGACGACGAATAACAAAGACTTATCCGGCTTGTACAGCTCACAAAAACGATCGGACCTTTTTTAAAAATTGAAAACCTTGATCGGTTTTTGGCTTTCCGAGAGCACCGCTTCAATAGTTTTCCTCTACATGCAGTTTTTTGTGAATGAGGATGCATGATGTGTTTGCAGGTATTTATATGAAAATTTCAAAGTCAAGATGAGTGAAATCAAGTTTCCTTTAAAGTGCTACTCTGTTTTTGAAACAATTAAAAATGCAGAATGAATCGATTAAATTGAACAGATCGGGTTTTCCTTGACCAGTCGGACCGTTCTCACAATCGCGCCTCTACTCTGCAATAAAATCAGCACAGATGGAAGCTGATCGACAATAACATTACAAAAAGATCCCTCAAAACTTTAAAATTTATATTTGTGGATTTATGGATTTCTGAGTGTTACAGTATCACTTTTAAGAATAGTAGCAGTTTTAATGGAATCCTGTTTTCGATCAAAATCTCTTTGAAATTTTTTATAAATATATGCACAAGAACACGATTCACAATCATTTACAAACCTTCACATAAAGGAAAAACTCTTCGAAACGCGGTGCTCTCTGCGACAAGAAACCAACTGAAGGTTTTTTAAACTTTTCAATCGGGCCGATCATGGTTGTGAGCTTTTCAAAGACAGATGAATCGTCGTTCATTGTTAAGGCAAGTAAACTCTGTTTCTTTTTGTACTTTGGAAAACATATATTGATTTCCTTCTTACATGTTTGTATGAGTTTTAAATCTTTGAGAAATGTTTTCGAATTTTTCAAACACAGAGTTGAGATTATCTCTGATTTCTTGAAAAATTATTGGTTTGCTGGAGTTTTTATTCAGAAAAAGTTGTTCGAAAATGTTTTACGATATTTGAGGAAGTTTCTTCTTTTTTTTTGAAAATTCTGGGATGTATTGCAAGTAGCTTACAAGTAGCTTACATGTTTATGTTTCTGGAATGTTTCCTTAGATATTCGTCTTCTTTAGACTAAAGAAATATCCTAATGTTAGTATCTATTGAGCTAAGTTCACGATCTGTTATTTTCCTGAGTTGATTTTAAGTCGCGACCTGTTTTTTTCCCTTACTTGTTTTATTCTAGTGATCTAATTTCATTGTCTGAACTTTGTTGAGTTTGTTTGACCACCGTAATAAAGTCTTCTCATTTAAGTTGTGCTGATGTTTCCTAATCTGAGTTGATCGACAGCCCAGATCTGATTTTCTATTCCGAGATGGTTTACGATCATGTTCTGTTCGTACTCAATTTGATTCAGCTTAGGTCCACTCTGGACCGATACTGTAAATTCAAGTTTAATTCTTCATTCCATTTGCTTCGATTCGAATGTATAGCTCTAATATGTTCGAAGTTATACGCAATTTCAAGAGATAGTTCTTCTGTTTAGAGCTCCATGCTTGTTATTTGTATCTATAGCCTGAGCTGATTCTAGTTTCTTCTTCGATTGAACTCCGATGTACTCACAATATCTTTCAAACATAAAATGAGTTTTAAAATAGCAAACCATATAAAAAATCTATCTTATGCAGATCAGATAAAAGCAGTTTAAAGAGTTTTACAGAAAGTTTAAAGGAAGTATATTTCAAAAAAATTTTGATTTGTGACGGATAACAGTCGGACAACAACGGGTGTGTGGTAATCGGTCGACGGACCGGAGTGCCTTGCCAACAGAGTGGTAATCGGTCGACGGATCAAAGTGCCCTGCCAACAGCTCAAAAATTAGGGAATCTGGACAACAGAAAAAGAGTCGTTGGGCCCCGCTCCACCTGGAACCCGTTTAACCTTCTTCAAGCGGCTATGACCTAAGGAGAGCTTTCGTTCACACTTCACTATAGAAAATAATGAATACTATGGGTTGTGATACAACCGAGTATTAGAGAAAGTTTATGATTGAAAGTTACTTCCTTATACAGTTTACAGTTACAGTTTATCAGCTTACGGGCTTTCATACAGCTTATCAGTTTAAAGTTATTTTTACGCCTGTGCTGCCTACTTTTGTTAATTCCATATTTCTTGCTGAGTCTTTAGGCTCATTAGTTTTTCTAAGTGCAGGTGATCAAGTTTAGAGGTTGCTGGTGGGCGCAGACAGGATCAGATCTGGGATGTTTATCGTGGAACCCGTGTTTCCATGCTAGCACAGAGTACATATTTTGTTTAGCTTAGATTTGAGATCGACCAGTTTGTAAAGAAATTGCATTAGTTATTTTGTATTCAGTTCTCTGTACACTAAACAAAATCATTTTTGTAAAGTTTATCTATAGTCCAAAAATTTTGTAATCTCTGAACTGTTTTTTTTCTTTCAACCGTGATCTGCAATTTCTATACGTTTGCATTTTAACCCAGCAGTATTTGGCTAATTTTCTTTCGACCAAGTACAAATTTTGAGTATCATTCAATTCGAACCTTCAATTTATTATAATTTCAATCCGAAAAATGTGGTCATTACATATGAACTCTCTGAAAAGCGGTTAATCAAATCCATAAAGACTACAACGGCATTCGTCAGACTAAAAGGCATTACTAGCAACTAATAATGCCCATACCTCATTTGAAAGGCAATCTTTGAAATGTACTCCTCACGAATCCTCAACTGATGGTAACCCAAATAAAGTTCGATCTTAGAGTACACAATTGAACCATGAGTTGGTCGAACAAATCATCGATACTCTGCAACGGATACTTATTCTTCACAGTCACTTTGTTTGTTGCCAAAAGTCGATGCACATCCAGATCGAGCCATCCTTATTCTTGACAAAAAGAATCGGAGCTCCCCAAGTGAAATACTTGGCCTAATGAAACCTTTCTCCAACAGATCGCTCAGTTGAACCTTCAATTCTCTCAAATCTGCTGGCGCCAACTGATACGGGGTTCTCGAAATTGGGGTTGTTCCAGTCTCCAACTCAATACTAAAATCGATCTCCTTTCTCATAGGGAAACCATGAATCTCAACAAGAAAAAAGTCGGGAAATTCTCGAGCGACAAGAAAATCACCAAGCTCCAAACGGGGTTCTGGGGGTACGTCCAATGCATAGATCATGAAACCAGAATTCTCCTATACAACCCAAACATCTCCGTGGCTGAGACTACTGGAGTTTTAGATCGAGAGTCATGGCCGTAGAAATTCCACATCTTGCCAGATTGAGGTCTAAAACGGACAACACCATGGAAACAATCTACCGTAGCTCTAAAATTGGATAACACGTCCATCCCCAAAATACAATCAAAATCCCGCATTTCCAACTTAATCAAGTTGGCCAACAACGCATTCTCACCAAACTTATCACACAGTCTAGGAAAATCTCTCGAGAAAACAAACTCGCATCGGCAGGAGTTGCGACAGACACAACATCACACAAGTAATACTCAATGCATACTCACAAATCAATGCATCAAACAAGAATTAATGTGATGCTCCTATGTCAAATAAAACTTGTGCAGGAAACTCAAAAATCGAGTAAGTACCTCCAATCATTCCTTCGGGTGCATCCTCAGCTTGCTCCCTCATCGTAGCATTCACCTGAGCCTGTTGGGTTCTAAGAATTAAGGTTGAGAAGACCCTATGAATTGTAACAACCAAGGATTCTGAAATGAACGTCTAGACTGTGATACCCTGACCGTTGCGGCTGTGCAGGAGAAAACCGGCCTCGAGACGACCCACCGGTTTGACCCTATGGAGGTGGAGTGACACGCTGACTCCCAGCCAAAGGACACACCCTAGAAAAGTGTCCATACTGTCCACAGATATGGAAATCACCTTGAACCGCAACACACTGTGTCGTTGGATGTCTACCTCAACACTGGCCATAGAAAATGGCCCTATAACTACTACTGCTAGAACCATCGGAAGCAGAAGAACTAGAACTCGATCTCTTCTTGAATTGCTTTCCTATGGGCTTAAGCTTGTGGCGAATCGACTGCTGAGAGATCTGAGGAGGCTGGAATAAATACATCCCCTAAGGCACGGGATGAAAATCTTGAGTAGCATGTGGTTGAACTTGAGACTGCCTGTTCAGCAAACCCTCCTCGATATCGATCTCCCAGTTCACGACATAGGCATAAGTAGTAGGGGAATCTGCCAACACCAAAGTAATGATATCCGGTCTCAAGCGCTCCAGAAACTTATTCCGCTTTGCACTCTCCTAACTAGCAATGTGAGGGACGTAGGAAAGAAGATAAGAAAGCTGTTTGGCATACTCCGCCACTTTCAGATTTTCCTGAACCAAGTTGTTGAACTCTCGCTCCTTGGCATTGAAGTATGACTCCGGGATGTACTCTTGTCTAAAAGCGGCACAGAAAATTTCCCAAGAGATCACTAAACCCATCTCTCATGGCTCGGAAAGCACCCTTCCACCATCACCACTGTGCATGCTCCCTCAGCTGAAACATAGCCATGCTCAGTCTACGCTCCTAATCATAGTTGACTCTATCAAACGCCCCTTCCATATGTTCCAACCAGCCCTCGGAAACAACACCACCCTCAGCACCCGAGAATGTCTGAGGGTTCATCCTCCGGAACCTCGCTAACACTATCTCCATCTCATCCACATGGGATGCTAAAAGATCTACCTCGTTCTCTACCTTCCTAGCTCGTCTACGCAAAGGAACACTCGGCTGAACTACGTCATCCTCTAGGTTCTGAGACCTAGAATCCTCGGCGACTTGTTTCCCCGCTCTACCTCTCCTCTCAGGTGCCATCTACGAGGCACCAAGGCGATAATAAAACACGTATTCAAGCACATGAAAACAAAACAATTAATGTGCCTAGACTAGAGTGAATAGAAAATAATTTGAGCTTATCCCAATTTAAGATCTGATACAAAATGTCAGACCCGGTGATCAAAATCAAAGAATAATCACGCAATTAACAATAAAATGAGGAAGCTTAAGTGTTAGAGTAAATGCCCAACTAGCCAACTTGTGGCATGTGGGTTCATAGACTCTTGTATGAAATGATCTTTATATATGATATTCGCATTTATCTATATGGCATTCTTTACTTTCATTGTGTTGTATGATGATTAACAATTGCGTTGAGTAAATACCTAGAATGCACTATAGTGTATGTTAGATGTGATAGTGGGTATGACGGCTATCATGAAACACATCTAATAGTCACTGTGTATTCTGAACATGTTCCTAGTCGATTGGGCCGTCAAAATGAGGATAAGGCCGCCCGAGCTCGAGACTAGTATCTGTGATGCGAAGTACCATGTTTCATTGGTAGGGAACATTGTGATGTTCTGAGCATTCAGATAGATAGTGACCTGGTGATCTATCGAACTACCCTCATTCGGACTTTCCAAGTGGTTACCATTTGTCGAGTGGATAAGTCCGAGGTCTTTGTGTTGGGGATCCGGATCCGCCCCCGGCGAGGCAGCGGAAGAACATAGAATAAAAGCCGGGAGGCGATCAATACGAAAATTATAATTCAAAATTCAACATTCATAGGGCGTTCAAAACGAATACCTTGCTGGCACTTGTGCCTGGCTCCAACCGGAATTACAAGAACCCGGCTCTTCTCGGTAGATTGCGGTAGATAACGCCAATCCGGTCCACGATCAGAACCGAGACTCCTTCGTCAGGCTGCACTAGAAGCATTGACGAATTCTGCACGAATGGATTCTCCTCGAAAAACTAGGCCAGAACGATTTCCGGCGAAGCGGCGACGGCAGGGGGCGGCGCGCGGCGCGCGGCGGGGGCCGGCGCGCGGCGGCGTGAGTTGAGAGATGAGGGGGCGGCGTTTTCTAGGTTTAGGGTTAATCAAGTGTAGTGTGTTAAGTCATAATCCTATATTAAATAGAATAGGTGATGGACTTGGATCCGGCCCAACGGGCCCGGGTCCAACGGATGAACATTCGTTTCATCTCCATCACCGAGACTTCACCGTAACTCCGATCGCCGATCAGATCAGACCGATCGACTAAGTTTCCGAAACTGAAAATATGATCTGAAAAACCATTTTTCAGAACCCCAGTGCAAAATGACCGTTTTGCCCCTCAACAGCGGGAAACCTCGGTTTGACCCCTGTTGACTTTTAGGAAGTCACACTCCCCGATATCCTCTTCTCGTGCTCAACACATTGAGCTAAGTATCCGTGCGGGAATCTCGAATCTAGTACTTGTGTGACCTTCAATGGTTCAGGGATACAGCTAGCCGTGGGCCCACAACCATTGCGGCTCCGGAATCACAATTCCGGACTTGCCCAACGGATCATGGTAAAGCGTCTAGCAACATCGCCCCATGATCCCCTAGGTATCACTGATAGTGCCTGCAAG
>KV001312.1:71855-97722 GCA_001598015.1 Dorcoceras hygrometricum | reverse complement strand
CGTTCGTGCTGATTTCGTCAGGGCTTCTAGTGCAGCCTGATGAAGGAGTCTCGGATCTGGTCGTGGACCTGATTGGCGTAAACTACCGCAATCTACCGAGAAGAGCCGGATTATTGTAATACCGGTTGGAGCCAGGCACAAGTGCCAGCGAGGTAACATGCTAAAACGCCCTATGTATGACGATTACTGTAATTGTCTGATTTTTCGTATTGATCGCCTCCCGGAACCTGTTTCTTGTTCTTCTGCTGGCTGGCCGGGGGGCGGATCCGGATCCCCAACAGTTCTGAGCATGCAGATAGATAGTGACCTGGTGATCTATCGAACTACCCTCGTTCGGACTTTCCAAGTTGTTACCATTTGTCGAGTGGATAAGTCCGAGGTCTTGGTTGTACTGATTAGTCCTCATGACTCGAAACGTCATTGAGACTCTACATGATAGGCGTCTCACTTTGACTCGTTTGCCTACTCATTTGGCGTCATCAAGCGGCGGGATTGGGTGAGACCCCGATGCATGTAGGAGTCGATGCATCGTTATCGACGATTCACCGCTCGCAGACATGCGTGGATATCCTATGCTATCTGAGGGGATAATAGTGTATAAATCTCTGGCCAGAGTACTAGAAGTGTTTTAGGTAAATGTGTTTACCTAGTTACACTCGTGATGTCACTATTCGATCTCCAAGATGTATGCATAGATATCGGATCTTTAGCGACTCTCGATTTACCAATGGTCGTTGATCTGATCGTGATATATGGATTGAAAGGACCGTACTGTACGCTAACCACGACCAGCTGGTTCTTGCAGGCACTATCAGTGATACCTAGGGGATCATGGGGCGATGTTGCTAGACGATCTTACCATGATCCGTTGGGCAAGTCCGGAATTATGATTCCGGAGCCACAATGGTTGTGGGCCCACGGCTAGCTGTATCCCTGAACCATTGAGGGTCACACAAGTACTGGACTCGAGATTCCCGCACGGATACTGTGCTCAATGTGTTGAGCGTAGGAAGAGGATTTTGGGGAGTGCGACTTCCCAAAAGTCAACAGGGGTCAAATCGTGATTTCCCGTTGTTGAGGGGCAAAACGGTCATTTTGCACTGGGGTTCTGAAAAATGGTTTTTCAGATCATAGTACTCTGTTTTTGAAACTGAGTCGATCGGTCCGATCTGATCGGCGATCGGAGTTATGATGAAGTCACGGTGATGGGGATGAACCGAATGTTCATCCGTTGGACCCGGGCCCGTTGGGCCGGTCCAAGTCCATCTTTAGGTCTACTTAATGTAGACTTAAGCTTCATAATAACACATAACATAATTCATTAAACCCTAACCCTAGCTCTAAGTGGCCGCCCCCTCTCCTCTCTCTCGCCGCCGCCTTGCGCCGCCGCCTCTCTCGCCGGAATTTGTTCCGGCCAACTTGACGAGGAGAATCCGTCCGTGCCGATCTCGTCAGGCCTTCTAGTGCAGGCTGACGAAGAAGTCTCCCTTCCGGTCATGGACCTGATTGACGTAATCTACCGCCACCTACCGTGAAGTGCCGGTTTTCTCGCGAAACTGGTCGGAGCCAGGCACGAGTTGCCAGAAAGGTAACCCCGAGAAACACCCTATGAATGGTCATAGCATGATTGTTTTAGAATTGTATTGATCGTCTCCCGGCCAAATTTTTGTTCTTCCGCTGCCTCGCCGGGAGGCGTGATCCGGATCCGCCGGGGTTCCCCAACATTAAGAAGTGGTTAAAATTTTCTTGCAAGAACAGAAACTACATCTTAAAAATACGCGGATACTCAAAATAAAGATTTTATAACCAAACCAACACATAACACGTCACAAGTTCATCCTATAAAACATGTATCTCAACATGGTACAAACATCGAATCCAAACTACAACAACTACAGGGGGCATCCCTGGGTAATCGACTCGATGAAAATATATGTATATGTATCTGGGACACTCGATCAACCCCTCGGCGCTCCACTAGCTGATGCACTACCTGGGCCAACTGAAGTACCTGGGTATCCTGAATGGCAACAATACAACCAAACAGCCCTATAGGGACAAGGGGTCAAACCCCAGTACAGAGAACAAAGTAAAACAGTATACGAAGTATGTATGATATATGCAATGTGCTATGCAAATGCGTGTCTGGTATCAAGAAAATCAGGTAAAAAACTAGAAGCCAATCGAAACGGTCATCATCAACATGTGGCAACGTCATCGGGAGTTTTGGTGCTACTCGGGCGATCCCAATGGAAAATAGATGTGGCTCATCATCGCGGGCGATGGGAGCTACCCGCCCAGCCACGACGGTATGACACAGTGTCCAACAACCACCCGCCACCACCTATCCAGGCGACAACAACTAAGGTGGCGGGAGCTACCCGGTGTGTCCTCAATTCTATCCCTCATATCAAGATCAAAGCACTCCATGGGGAAACAATATCATCTCAAAGAAATGCATCAGCTTTCGAAGTATATCAAGGCTCAATATGATATATGGATGCATTCTATGGCATCACAAGCTGAACACAAAAACAAAGCAGCAAGGACAGATTAGATCACAGATCACACAACACGTAACAACACAGAGCACATATTCATACTCTACGAAAGCTGTAAGTTACTGGTTCCGATCCGTACTTCAACTCTGATTAGCAATACCTCACACAGCTCGTGATAAGAGCAGAACACGAACACGAGACAGCTCACGCACTGAAACACTCAGATCTGGCCAACCGTATTCTGCCTCCCCGACTCTCGTAGAGAAATTTCGATAGAAACGCTCAATCGCCTACCAAGATACAACCTGATCAACTACACAAAATCGGCTCTGGAAAGACTGCAACTGAAACAGAGCCGGGAGATACCATCTCAACCCAGCTCTAACTTACACCCCAAATATGATTAAAGGTTCTAATCGAAGCTAAGTGCACTTATCCGAAGTCGTTACCTGAACTGAAGACCAACTCGTCTACCATCGATTATTGGTGAAGATAGGGTTCGATGAATAGTAACGAGGGTTTCACGACAGGGTAACATCTCGGGCTCTCGAAGAAAAGGAAAAACTCTAAGGGTTGGTAAAAATCACTAACACTTAGTCAAAGTCTAAGTATATATATAACCTTCGATCCCGTCAGCTGATCAACAATAGCCGTCGACCAGCTCAGGCCTCAAAGCTGATACCAGCTCAGGCTTGCAGCTCAGCGAGCTTACACAATCAGCTTGCGCACAGCAAAAGATCATGCTCACAAACATATCATGCTCACTGCTCAGATCACACTCATTGATCAGCTTGTGCGCTCATCAGGTCTCACGAACTAAACATCTCAGTCGAGGAAACACGAGCCAGATCCTTCTTTTGTATTGAGAACTGATGAAGTTGAGCTAGAACAGACCCTAAGATGTGTTTGATTTCAAGTCAGAATTTTGGACAGAAAGGAGAAACAATGGCGGATTGCTACCATACCCTGGGTTACGGTGCAGTGGAGTGTACATGGAAGAGAAACGGCTACTTGAGAAGCGGGAGCTAAGATGAGAACAGAGTGGCCTCATCCTCGTTGGATGCTGATTCCTTCCTTGCATTCTGTTTTCTTTCCAGTGCGAGTCCTGTTGAACTCTGTTAGTAACCTGGTTGTGCTCCTTTAGTGATCCTTGTTGGTAGCTGTGTTGTGGTCTGCTTCTTCTTGTGCGAGATGTTATGGCATAACAGTGTAGTAGTTACTAACTTAGGGATTTTTGCTGTTTGAGTGTAAACTGATCTATATAGAACAGTATGCTGAACTGTTTCGCTGGACGGTACGTTAGTTTTATGTCGTGGACTATTTTGGGGAGATCATCTTAGAAGTGAACAACTTTGAGAGGGGTTGTGTAGCATAAGTTGTTAGGAGCTGAAGCATAAGCAAAGTTCAGTTTAGAGATATTCTGGACGTCCTGAGCTTAGTATTCAGATCACGAGTGTTGTGCCGCATAGTTTGGTGGTACTAGCTTAGGCATAAGCTGGTAACAGCTTCCGGTGTAGACCAGAGCTGTTGTGGTCTTCAGCTAATGTGGAGAGTTGTGCGTAGTTATCTGACCAGACGAGGTCTGTTGGTAGTTTATACTTTGGCAAGAGAGGACCTTGGTCGTCAGCTTGTACGAGAAATGTTTGATTTTGAGGAAAAAATCTTTTAAGTGGAGAGGATGTGAGGACTCTGATTAACCATTAGTAGCTTAATCATGTTTAGATTGAGGTTAATCAGCCGAGGTTTTTCGACTTAGATAGCTATCGTGTTTTGCATTAAGCTGATGGTGTAAACTGTTTCGAGTTTCAGCTTGAGTTAGCACTAATAGAGCTATTATAGTGGCCGTGCTGCTCTTGGGTGTTGGATCAGATTAGAGTTCCAGCTTAGAGGTAAGCTAGTATGTTGCGCGAGATGGTTTGACGTGTGGAAGCGCAAGCTGTTTATTGTGGACCATATTAGGCGCAAGCTATTAAGTAAGGATTGTGCTGTGTCCATGAGCTGTTAACAGCTTAGGAGTAGTTGTAGCAGGGAGCAGCAGGCGTGAGCTGTTCTAGGATCGCGAGATGTTCTGGGTGTATGCGTGCTGATCTCGAGCTCCTCCAAGCTGAGTAGTGTGAACAATAGACAGCGATGCTAGTGCGATCTGACCTGTCTTGGTGCAAGCTAGTGGTGTAGCAGCTCTGAGCTGTTAGCGGTTGAGTAGCAAACCGCAAGCTGGGTTCAGCTTTGGAAGTTACGCATCCTTCTGGGCTAAGTAGTCAGATTAGGGTCTGCTGTTGTGAACTGTTGCTGTAGTAATTTTTCTGATCGTGATCTTCCGTGGGTGTGATCTGTTGGTGTGCACAAGATGTTACTGGAAGTGCCCCGAGCTATGTCCAAGCTGGTGTTGGCTTTGAGGTCTGAGCTTAGCTGTGTGAGCTGAGCTGTTGAGGTACGTTCGGGTCTAGGTAGTGCGTACTTTTCCGAAGGTCAAGATCTGAGCTTGATGCTGTGAGCTAAATGCTCTTAGCTGGTCGGAGTGTGTAATCTGGCCTGAGCCATGAAGGTGTGATCTGCTAAGAGCCTGTGCTGCTGTGAGAGTGTAATTCGTTGTGGTCGTGTGATCTGTGTACGTGAGAACTGACATGTGTGGTGCGTGAGCTGGTTAGTTCGTAATCTGGGTAAATGTGGTCTGAGTTTCCTTTGCTGGAAGCGAGATCTGATCTGTGTTGAGGTGTGATCTGTTATGCATACACGCCTAAGTTGGAGCAGTGGAGCTTCGACCTGGTTAATGGAATTGTAGATCAGTTCTGGAGATAGTAGTATATATAGCAGCCGTTGACCCGAGACTTAGTTATTTTTAGACCACAAATATCTTATCCTTCTGCATGTTCGAGAAGCTACCTCTCCCGAAACCCTTGTGTCTACTGTTCACTCGTACCTTTATTTTCCCGATTGCCGGAGTTTGACCGACCAAGTTTGGTCAAGAGTGGTACTGTTGGAAACCCCTTTCCAAACCATCGGTATTGTGGCCGGAGATGGCCGGAGGAGGAAACGCGAAGTGATAGAGTGTGCGCTGTTCGTTGCTTCTCCCAGCTGCGTTGTTCACCCGGGCTGGTACTTGTGAACTGTTGCTGAGTGCCTTAGGATCTGTTGTTGGTCCTCCCGAGCTTCTAGCAACCCTGTGGCTGTTGGAGTAACAGCAGTGGAGCGTGCGTGATCTGTTATGTGTTGAGCTGGTGTGTGTTATGCCTCTGCCATTGTGAGGTAGCTTGGTAAGATTTGAGCAGGTACGGATGTGAGCTTATGTTACAGCTTTGCGATAGGCATGGATATAATTTTATGTGTGTTGTTATGCTATGCGATATGTATGCATATTGTGTTCTGTTATTGCTTGCATGTGTTCTGTTGTTATATTGCAAGTTGTTGTTTCTGTTAGCATTGCATCCATGCATGGCGTGTTGTTGAGCTCCTTCTTTCTACCCGCATGCTTTTTCGCAAGCTGAGCTCCTTCCTGGTTATCCGCATGATGTTCTGTGAGTTGAGCCATATTCTTTGTTATTCTGTGCTAGCAATTAGTTGTCGTTGATTTATATTCCTTTCTAGCCGTTGCTGTTGTTGAGCTCATACCTTTGTTGGCCGATTGTTGCTGCTAATCTATTAGTACCGGGATGTGGAGTTTTATGGAAAAAAGGAGAGCGATCGGGTAGCGCCCGTGCTTCTCTCCTATCTACTGTGGGTTGTCGCTATGGTTCGATTGGTTTGCTACCATGCTCCCATGAGCTTAGTGCAAAACGGGTTGAGCTGTTCCATTCCTTACTCTGGTACTGTGTGTGGGTCAATTGGGTAGCCCCATGCTCTCGCACACACTTTGTGGCCTTGTCTATTCGATTATCAGCTTGTGGCTGTTTCCTTGAGCCCTGTGACCTTATCGGTTCGTGTCTCCAGATGGTTAGTTGCTTCGTTGAGCTCCGTAGATCATGTCCGTCTGATCACCAGTTGTTGAGCTATTCCTTTGTTCTTCTCCTGTATTCATGCATCGCATACCATTTGTGCCATCCTATCTATTTGTTGTTATGCTGCACTCCATACTGGGGTTTGATCCATGTCCCTCCGAGGCTGTTTGGTTGTTTGTGTATCATTCACGTTTCCCAGGTCCTTCGGCAGGCACAGGTGGTGCATCAGCTAGAGGTGCATGGAGTGATGTTACTATACATTCTGTTACGCCTCCGTACTGTATGCTAACCATGATTGACTGGTTCTTGCAGGCACTATCAGTGATACCTAGGGGATCATGGGGTGATGTTATTATATGTTTTTCCATGGCTCGATGGGTAAGTCCGAAAATATGTTTTCGTATTTACAAGGAGTTGTGAGCCCATGGCTAGCTGAATCCCTAAACCATTTAGGATTACACAAGTACTGGTTTCTAAATTCCTGTACGGATATGATACTCAAAGTGTTGAGTGTAGTAGGATGAAGGTTCGGAGTATGACTTCCAAAATTAGCTAATGGAGTAGGATTTCCATATTTAGCTAATAGGAGTGGAACTACTATTTTTGGATTAGGTGTTCTGAAAAAGTCATAATATACAGTCTTTTAGAAATTGTGCAGATCGATCCGATCTGAGCGTCGATTGGAATTATGATGACACCACTATGATGGCCTTGAAACCAATTTGCGATGGGCTTGGACCTATCCTGGGCCCATTTACCTGGTTTAAGTCCATGAACATCTATAAATAGTGGTCATGGGGTATTATTTTATTGTACTAAGTTGTGTCGACAACTCTCCTCTCACCCCCCCCCCCTCCACTCTCGGCCTCCTCCCGCAGCCGTCGCCCACCACCGCCGACGTCGCCGCGCGATCGCAGGAATTCATTCCGACAATATCAGTTTGGAGATTCCTTCGTAAAACTTTTGCTGGTTTTGTAGTACAAACCAGAATAGGAATTGGGATCCCGGTCGTGGACCGGATTAGATGATTGGAGTTGTTCAACCATTGAAGGGCTATCTACCTTTGAGGAATAGTCAGAGCCGGGCACCAAGTCGCCAAAGGTAAATATTTCTAAACACCCTATGCATGTTTAGTATTTATTTTATTCGCGTATGATCGTTACCGGCCAAAAGGTTTTAAACTTCGGCCGTGGCCCGGGACCCTGGGAGCGAGATCCGGATCCGTTGCTATGTCGACAGTGGTATCAGACCTTCAGGATCGAATCATTCATACGCGAATTCTACCAAATTGCATCAAAACCTTGAACTTTTCAAAAAAAAAAATTTCCAAAGAATGGCCGTCGTGTCGCGGCTGCGCACAGCCGTGCGGCCGTTGCACAAATGCTGCGAGCTCTCCAGACAGGCATTGTGCATTCGGTGCACACACAATGCGGCGCATATCGCGTGCCCATCGTGCACGCTACTCACGTGTGTTGCTGCAGATGTTGCCCGCTTGTCGCACAAATCGCGCGCTCGCCGCGAGCGGATGTCGCGGAATCCCGCACAACATGTGCATGCCTGTTGTACACAGCGCCACCACCCGCACACTCGCTCGGTGTGCGGGCGACAGTGTGGTGGCAGTTTTGCCACCTAGGGTTTTTCCCGGGCTTGACCCAGGCAGCTTGACGGGTTTTCGGGCCAATACTTGCTGTCAGGATTTTCTGGTTGGATCGAATTATTTTGATTATCTCGAGGTGTTTGGCCTGAAATTGTTTTAAGGCCAAAATTAATTTCAAACTTATTTTTTGGAGAAATTATATTTTATGAAAATTTAATTTTCTTTCTTTAAAATAATTAGTGTTGAAAATAATTAATTTCATGGAATTAAAATGACAAAATCTGATTTTAACTATAAAATATGATTTTGTATCTAAAATGTTTTTGTTAGATAAAATCAATTTTGATTTGATTTTTTTATTTATATCAATTAATTTGGATTAATTGTATAAATAATATTGTTTGAGATGATCGAGAGCCATGACCAATTTGTTAGGTGTATGCTAGGTTTTACGATGTTTGCTTGTACTATTCTTGAAATCATTGTTAAATTAGACCTGGTTTTTGGCTCGTTCCCTCCCCTTTTAAATGTATCCCTATTGTCATGAATATTTAAATGTAAATATTAGACTTAGTGTGAGATAAGTTTGAAGATGGTGGAGATGATTATCAAAGATACTGAAGATCCAATACATGCAAAACTGGAAGCTTATATATTATGATTGCATATGCATATTGCATATCACCTAGGATTGGACCTAGATCCGTGATTGGCAACCACGGATAACTCTCGGTTATCGATCATTCCTATTATTTATGATATATATATATATATATATATTCAAAGAGAGTCCTTCATAGACAGCTTAAAAATGGCTTGTACCGGCTGCGCTCACTGAGGACGTTGCTTTGTCTTAGGAAGTGGTTTTTAAGCGGGCCTTAGCCCCTCCAATGACCTGGAAGCACTCATAGATAATGTTAGTCCATTACTCTAAATTGATCATAAAACAAAAGTTTATTCGATAATATCATGAATCTAAGGAAAGTTATATATTGTTTAAAATTTCCTACCTTCTATCAACTGTGGGTATACGTCGATGCAACCCACACACGGGGTGCGACTCATATTATTGGGGGGCTCTGTATGCCGAAAAGCTGTATACGCCATTAAAACTTACTGTGAGTTGTAGGAACTCCCATGACATTGACTCATATTATTGCGGATGTTATGCTACAGTCCATTACAACTCAACATTGATGGGTCATCTTGACACGTGATGGTAATCGGCATCATATTATTGGGCCCTTACTGGACGTGAGGTAAATGCGTGGGGGTTGCATTTGATGCAATTGGGCTCTACCTTTCGGGAACCATTGTTGGCTAATATTATCCGGGATCATGACTTCTCGAATGGACTTTATGCACCCACTAAAGAAACTATCTTTCTCGATTTAGAGGGTGGTGAAATCGCTAAAATAGCGGGAGGGTGATTCATTAAATTAAATGACCATATTTTATGTCTTCGTAAATTATTATGAATAATCATTCATATATGTCTATTTTCAATTCAGTATATTTACCATGACTACGCATGATCCATTATCATTGATTCTCGATAATAACAAACTAAACAGAGAGAACTACGTTGATTGGTTACGGAATCTCAGGATTGTTCTGGCCTCGGAGAAGCTAGTATATGTACTAGATAAATCATCTCCGAAAGAATCACCTGCTGACATCATCCCTAAGGAGCTGAAGAAGCTTGAGACATAGTGGTACCATGATCTCAATGCCAAGTTCTATGTGTTGGCATCTGTGTCCAACGAACTGCAGAGGAGGTTTGAGGAATATGTGCATGGTGCTGACATCACCAACACCTCAAGAACTGTTTGGAAAGAACCTGCAAGCTAATAGGTACACTACCAAGGAGCTCATGATGAGCCACATGCGAGATGGGACTTCGGTCCACGAGCATGCGGTACCCATGAATGGGATCACTGAGAAGTTGGTGAGCCTCGATCTCGAACTTATACATGAGCTGTCCGTGGATTTGTTACTTCTCTATTTTCCTCCTGCGTTCAATAGTTTTGTGGTTAACTTCAACATGAACAAACTGGAGGCCAGTCTTGAAGAATTGGTCAACATGTTGGTCGTGTTGGAGGGAACCATCAACAGGACAAACATGTTCTCCTGATGGGCTCGTCTTTCCTCTGTGAAGAAGGGGATCATAGGCAAAGGGAAAGAAGTGTTCTTCCCCGCCAAATGGGGCGCTGCCAGCATAAGCCAAAGGTAAAGTCTTCCAAGTTGGACAAGTCTTAGGGCATTTTTCACCACTACCACAAGACTGGGTACTGTTAAAAGGAAGCACGATAATCAAAGTCTGCACAACTATGACACGGTAGGCTAGGTCATATATACCTAGGAATGATGAATAAGTTAGTGGGAGAGGAGATGTTTGAAATTTCTGACATCAACTCCATGCATACTTGTAATTCTTGTCTATAAGGAAAATGACTAAAACACCTTTAGAGGCAAGCCTGAGCGTGCTTACGTTTAACGATGACTAATCGAGGTATGAGGTATTTATAATTAATGAAATATAAATCTGAATCCTTTGAAAAGTTCAAGGAATTCAAGAATTAAGTAGAAAACCAACTGAGCAGAAGTATTAATGATCTTCGATTTGATCGAGGTGGAGAATACTTAAGCAGAGAGTTTTGGATTATCTCAAAGAGAACGGAATTCTCTCTCAGTTAACACCTCCAAGGACGCTACTTAAAAATGGTGTAGTGGAGCATCGTAATCGAACCCTGTTAGACATGATTCGATCTATGATGAGCATTACTGAGCTTCCACCCTCGTTTTGGGGATATGCGCTCGCACAACGGTATTGTTGTTGAACAAATTTTGCACTAAATAAGTGGAAAGGACTCCATACGAGATATGGATGATCAAATCGCCCAGGTACTCGTCCTTGAGAATATAAGGATGTCCTGTTTGCGTGAAGCAGATAGTGGGAGATAAGCGGGATAATCGATCCATCTTATGTTACTTCATGAGGTATCCAAAGAACATTATTGGATACTATTTCTATCATCCCACGGAAGCAAAGTGTTTGTTTCCAAAATGCCACCGTCTTGGAGAAGGAATTTCTACTGGATAAAAAAGGCAAGATGATAGAACTCAAAGAAATTCGAGATCAACCCGAAGCGAGTATTGTATTTGCCCCCCACCTCAAGAACCAATCATTAAGGTACATGCTTCTAGGAGATGCGAAAGGGTCCCTAGACCTCCCGTCCAGTGGTTTCCTACTTGAAGATGATCAAGGTGATCCTGACATTGGATTCAATCCAAGAACTTCAATGAGGCAATTTCTGATGTTGGTTCTTCATTATGCACTGAAGACATGCAGTCTGAAAGACTCCATGCGCGAAAACCAAGTTTAGTCCTTAGTAGATCCTCCTGAAGGAATTTTTCCGATATGATGCAAATGGATCTACAAAAGGAAACTTGGGCTCGATGGTAAGGTACTGACCTTCAAGGCGTGATTAGTGGCAAAAGGTTACACTCAAATGACATGTGTTGACATTGATGAAACTTTTTCGCCAAACGCTATGTTCAAGACCATAAGGATACTGCTAGCCATAGATAAATGATATCACTGTGAGATATGGCAATCGGTTGTGGAATAATGTGTTCCTTAATAGAAACATTAAGAAAGATATCTACATGATGCAGCCTAAGGGATTCACATCAATTAGAAGCGAACATATGGTATATAAGCTTCAGAGATCAATATATGATCTCAAGCAGGCATCAAGAAGTTGGAACCTGAGATTTGACGAAACGATTAAGGAATTTGGTTTCGTCAAGAACCCGGAGGAACCATGCGTGTACAATAATTGGTAAAGGACGTTTTGACGTTCCTAGTACTTTACGTTGATGACATTCTACTCATTGAGGATGACATAGGAATGCTGCAGTCAACAAAAGTATGGCTCTCTGGAAACTTTTGCAATGAAGGACTTAGGTGAAGCATCCTATATTCTAGGAATTCAGATCTATAGAGATATACTGAAGAGGATGCTCGGACTCACCCAAGCGACCTACATCGACGCCATATTTAAGAGGTTCTCTTTGGAGGAGTCCAAGAGATGACATATGCCTATGTGTCATGGTGTTACTCTATCCAAGTCGATGTCTCCAAGGACTGACGAGGATATAGATATGATGTGTTGTGTGCATCGATAATAGGTAGCATAATGTATGGTATGATATTTACTGGGCCCGATGTCACCTATGCTCTGAATGTCACGAGCATATATCAAGCCAACCCCGGCCAAATTCATTGGAAGGCCTTGAAGGATATTCTTAAGTACTTGAGAAGGACTAAGAATATGGGTCTATGGGGTAGAGAATTAAAACTGTAGGCTACATGACTCTAGCTTCCAGAGGGATGTGGATGACTCGAACTCAACCTCTGGATTTATATTCATGCTCAATGGAGGTGTTATCTCTTGTAATAGTTCCAAGCAGGACACTCCTATGTATTCAACCACTAAGGCTGAATACATTGCAATATCAAATGCTGCTAAGGAGGCCGTTTGGATGAGAAATTGCGTCCAAGATTTGGGCATAATTCTTGAACTAGTTGGTCCATTACCGATTTACTATGACAGCCTGGGTTCCGTTGCTCAAGCAATGGAGCTGAGATCTCATCAAGGATCCAAACATATACTGAGAAATTCCACATTATCCGAGAAAATGTGGGAAGAGGAGACATCGTTGTCGAACAAGTCTCCTCTGCAGACAGCATCATTGATCCACATACGAAGCCCATTGTTTGAAAACATCGTGAAGCAATGAGATTATGTCTGATAACTAGTTGGCTATAGGACAAGTGGGAGATTGTTATAGTAGGTGTCCATCTAGCCAACTGTTGGTAGTGGGCTTTGTTGACTCTACGGTAAAAACAATCTTTATTCATATAATTTACATTTATATGTTATTTTTATCTTTTCTTTTATTGCGTAAAATTGTTGTAAAATACCATGAAATGTACTATAGTGTATGTTAGATGTGATAGTGGATTTGATGGCTATCATGAAGCGCATCTAATAGTCACTGTACATTCTAAATAAGTTCCAGTCAATTGGGCCGTCCAAAATAAGGATAAGGGTCGTCCGAGTTCGAGACTAGCATCTGCGATGTGAAGTACTATGCTTCATTGATAGGGAACATAGATATGTTCTGAGCATGCAGATGGATAGTGATCTAGTGATCTATCAAACTACCCTCGGTCGGACTTTCCAAGTGGTTATCATGGATTAAGTCTAAGGTCTTGGTTGTACAGATTAGTTATCATTACTCTAAACATTTGAGACTCTACATGCTAATCAAATCACTTTGACTCGTTTACCGACTGTTAGGATCGATTTTGGGGGTGTCTCATGAGTTCTTACACAACTCACGAGGGCTCTCACACAGCTTTAGACACCAAACCCTAAAGTTGCGTGTATTTAAAATGTTTTGAAAAATAATCAGCACGCAACACTGGAACCGAATCGTGCATGAACTCTACCAGTAGCTCTGCGAGCTGGTCCTGAACACATGCGATCTGGTTGATTTAAATGTTGAGCTACAATAGCTCAGTGTTCTTGAAATGTTTATGCATCAAGATACATATTGAGTTATGAGATAAAGCATGCGGAGAAAACTCAAACTGAACTCTGAAAATCGAAAGCTTGTTAATGGTTTTAAACATATGCAATTTCAAAATATGCGGTGCATGTATGTTAAATGCGAAAGCTGTAAAGCTGCAATTTTTTTATGGAAGTTTGGAGCTGAATATCCTACGTCTCCCCTTATTCCTCAATGGGAAGGATCCACTAGAACACTTTGATTGTATCGGCTCCCGCAACAACCCGATCCGACAGCCCTCGGCTGCAAGAACTCCCAGCACCTATGCACACCAACCCACAAGCTGTGTGTCTAACTTCACTTGTTTTACGCCTCAGTGAGAAAGGCTACATAGACTTGTTTAAAGTCTCTGCCCAGACTACAAGGAAGTCGTTTTTGTTTTTGATTCACTCATTTTTCTGTAATGCTCAATTCTCAAATATATGAGTGAATCGTGTGTGAGATTACAGTGTACACTCAATATCTTAATGTAACGCCTAGAAATTTTCTGCCTAAATCGCATGTCTTATTATTTATTTATTTATTTATTTATTTGCATGATCAATGCTCTTTGATTAGTTTAACTCTGACTTCGAGCTCTTTTTAGTGAATTGTTGATTTAGATGATGCGAGGTTTGGAAGGAGCCGACGAGGACACCGAGGTAGAAGAATCTTATTGAAAAATCTATTTTGAATTCAATTTTAAGAATTTAGAAATTTTGAGGGTAGGAGATTTTGAAAGGAGGACTTTTAAGCCATTTTCAAAATTTTAGTAATTTATGGGATAGTAGGAAGTATTTAAAACTCTTAAGTGCTTATCACTTTATTTAAAATTTTAGTAGCAAGTTTTATACTCACACTTCACCACCTTTTGGAAACAAGATATTCTCCCCACCTACTTCCCTATTTTTTCGAAAATTCAAGGAGGAAAGGAGCCTTTTTTTTGGGTTAACACTTTAAATATTTTGAGTAACAACTTTGACTATTTTATATAACACAAATAAGACCCTACTATACACCATTATTCAACACACTTCTTTCACAAAAAAAAAAGAGAAAACCTAGCCCCACAAGCTCCTTGAAACCGCCGCCCCCTCTTCCCCCCATCATCCCCATTCCTTTCTTATTTTCCCAAGCTTTCCTCCTCCTTTAAAGCTTCAAGCATCCTCCTTTGTGTGTTCTACTGGTGCTCCTTCATCCTCCTCTCAACAAGCATCATCTTGGTTGTAAGTTTGTACAAAGAAAGGCAAGTACAAAGCTTCTTTGATGCACCTTTCAAGTCTATGTACATATGTGTGTTTAATTATTTTATGGTGATTGGATGAATCCAATTTTAATGCATATCATGCTGTTTAATGTAATTCATTCATGTATTTTGCAGCCAAGAGTAGATCTGGACGTGGGGGAGAGGGTTGGTATCGAGGGAAGGAGATCTAGGAGTGGGTTGTGAGTCACGGCTTCTTCCTTGATTTATGTGGCTTCGGGTGGGCATGCGAGGTCCAAGCATGGTTGGAAACAGCCTCTGGACAGAGCATGGTGAGCCCTTGAGGCCGAGGGAAGTGGAGGTATCCTAGGTCGTGAGTTATACGGGGTGAGCCGTTCATGCTTGCATGACGGCTATGGTTTGTGGAAGGAGGAAGAGCCTTGTATGGACTAGGTTCGGGTCCAGAGGGGTTAGGAAGAGGTCTAAAGGTCATCCATGGGTTGTTCGAGGGGTTGGTCGGGTGCTGGAGTCAAGGGAAGGGGCTGGTTCGAAGTTGTGTTTCTAGCCTCTCCTAGATGAGTTCCTGTGCGCGACCAGTAGGATTGCGAGCATCAGTGTGGTCACCTCAGACATAGTTTTTGAATTTGGTTTGTTCCGACAGCTAGCCCATTGAGTTAGGGTTAATTGTGTCAAAATTTGCGTTTAGGTTAATAATGAATTTTAATAATTTTTATGGTTTTGTCGCGCAAAGCGGTTCCTTTCGGGGCATTTTCGGGAAAGTTGGGAAAGTGAGTCATAGGGGCTGCCAAAATTCATGAATGACTTTACTAGATGTTTTAAGGATATTATGATCTGATTTTAAGTACTTTTTGGAATTTATGAGGTTTTTGGACATTTTATGAAAATTAAATGCCTAGAAAATGATTTTTAGCATGTTTGACTATTTAAAGTACAAATATTTATTTTTGAAGTATTTATGGGCAGAATGTTCATGAGATTATGAAATTTATTTATTTATTGAGGATTTGAGAAATTTATTGGAGGCAAGAACAAAAAAAAAGATATCTTTGAATGATGGGACTTGATTGTGGTTTTTCTATGACGGATATGGGGCGGGAGACCTTCCACTTGCCATATCAAAAAAATGATGGGCTTCAGATAAGTACTGAAATGACTTTCTAACTGATAGGTCTGGGCTTCAGATAAGTACTGGAGTGCCTTTTCAACCTAGTACTAGTGTTTATTATCTTGATCAAGCGACTTGAGGTTGAGGGACCACAGTCGAGGAACGGAATTCATGAGGAAAAATGTTTTAGAAGTTCATTTTTTTTATGCAAAGATGTTTAGTTATTTTGAGCATGAAATTGTTTTAATGCATACCTTTTAAGTCAAGAAACTATTTTAAGTAGAAATATTTTAATGCATGTGCATGTATTATTTAGTACCCGTTATATCTAAGTTTTGTACTTGTTGAGTCTTTAGACTCACTATGCTTGGATGGTGCAAATGAGGCTGAGATCGAGATTGAGGGACAGGATTCCTGAGCGGATTGTAGTCGGGCTTGGCACCTATCCAGCGACCTCTTGTTTCCGCTTAGCACTTTATGTCTTTTTAGCATTTGTCGACTTGTTTTGAGAAAAATATATTTCTCTTATGCATGAGGATTTTTATGACTTAGCCAAATTTTAGCTACCATGCACGTTTATTTTATTGCTTAAGACTTTTATTAATCTTAGAAACCCTATGATGATGACTTACTATTATGGCTTCATTTACAAATATTTTATAATATGTCATGTGAGAGTTAGTAAATAAAAAAAAATATTTCTAATATTTTCTTTTCCGCATTTAAGATCTCTTTTAAAACAAATATAATTTAAGAAGTGATGGACTTTACACTTAAAGACAAAATCTTACACACTGGGAAGATGTTCTTCAAGCTGATTTCTTCAATTTCTTCCTAGATTGTGCAGTTGATGAATATATCATTGATGCATATCGGCCAGTGCACCAGCTCACACCTGGGCACTCAACCAACTTGAACACCATCTGCCACGTGGGTGTTCAAGCTTTCGACTTTTGCACAATCTCTCTGTCTTGTGCCTTACTGCACTTGTATTATTTTTCGCTCAACACTTCATTTCTGTTCGCGCTCACTATTCTGCTTGTGCTCTGCTCTTGTTATGTATAGCCTCTACGCAGATTTATCCGTCGGAAACAAAGATATAGCCGTTGAAAAGTCTTCTGACCACTATTGTACTTTGCGTCCTTTGTCTTTTAATGCGTTGTAGGCTTTTCCTCACTTTAAGCACGTGAGCACTGTACTTGAGAAGACAACACAAGCAAATCGATTTGAATACTGAAAAGCAATCATCGTATAGTCTTGTATTCAAATATCTTTGCTCATAGATTTGATAGCATCTGCTGATGTGCTATCTGAGCTGGTTTGACCTTAACCAGCTTGTATCTGTTTTGCTTCGAGCTGGCTTGTTCATGATGTCAGGCCCCGTGCTAATTATCAACAATTAACACATAATAAGCGCATAAACACGGAAGCTAAAAATCAGGGCTTAAAAATTTTTCGAAATACTATGGGCCTGAACTTCAAATCATACATTCAAAATATGAGTTAACTCAAACTCATACAACAAGTAACCATATAATATCAATTCAAAAGACAGATCCCCAAATACATGATAACACGGGGAATCCCCCGGTTCAATACATATCATAAATAAACTGGGACTCAGGGATGCGGGGATCGACCAGCTGAACTTCCACTCTGCCCAGCTAGATTACCTGAAACTCCTGCAAATGGGCACGCAGACCCAAACAACAAAAGCAGGAAAACAAGTACGAGGTCAAGCCTCAGTACGAAGAGCTATCAAAGCAGATAAACATGCAACATGCTATAAATCAATGCTATGAATGCATGAGGCTGTCAAGGACATCGGTCAGCAAGGCCAGTGCATCAACCGGCAATCATATCAAGTCGCCTCTATACCACGGTCTATCAACCGGGAAATCATCGGTCCGTGATCATCGGGTCCCGTCAGCCCATCACAGCTCGGTGGTAGACACTCGAATCCGGTAGTCCGACCAGTCACAACGTGGCACCCAATCAGGTTATCAAATCAAATCTGTGCATCAGGCTCAAGATGTATGCATGAATGCCATTCGATATCCATGCTAAATGCATACAATTTATAATACGTGAAGCAAAACATAACTCAATCAATTCCAGCATATAAATTCACGTAAGCCATATAACAGCGGTTCACAACATCGAAGCATAGACATGTTCACGCTCAAGCTGCTAAGGGCTGCTCAAATCGTACCTTTCCTCTTCAATTTACCTAACAGATTTCTCCTGGCTCAAATCACGCAGCAGGAAACTTCCTGGAAGCTGAAATATGTTACAACATAGCTAATATCTTAGCTCAATCTCATCATAAGTACATTAATCCTACGGCCAGAAGTCCAATTCAATTCCTACACTTCTATGCAGGCCTTATCTACAAGAACAGAGCTCAATTCTAACAGGAATGCTCACCCAAAAGCTCACGCTAGCAGAAAAACTCACACACTGACTTTTCTCAAAATTTTCGAAGTCCAGCAGCTTCGCGTTTCCACTTCCAGCGCAATACAATCGTCTCAAAAGGGTAGCAAACGAAAGAGCTAAACAAGGGGAATCCAGCGCCACTAAGATCTCCAAAAACAGAGGCTGGATGTGACGGGAAACGGCGGTGGAAATTCACGGTGAACAGTAGCTCGACGAGGTTTTGGAGAAGAAGATAAGAAATGGCTGGTTCAAAAATAATTCTAAGTGTCGAACAACACTTCTATTTATAATCTCTCAAATCCAACGTCTGCTGAACACCCAAATATCAGTCGACTGAACAGTAGAGATCTTCCAGCAGAAACCTCTTTTCTTTCGCTAAATTCAGCAGCAACGACTACACAAACAATCACACGAAAACTCTTCAAAACGACACCGTTCCAACTTATCAAAACGACGCCGTAGCAAATACCAGCTGACAACAGCTCTCGCAAGCAAAACGACCAAGAGCTGGCAATAGCTCTCACCAAAATAATTCATATGCTGGTCGCGCGAAATCACTCAAAACGACGACGTATCTACAAATCCAAAACGACGCCACTTTGGTTACGCAAGCATTACTGCCAACAGCTGATATCTAAACGCAAAGCTCAAAACGTAGTGTTTCAACTAATTCAAACGACGCCGCTTCTCAACATTCGTATTTGCGCGCCTGCTGATCAGCAGCAACCATCGTAACGCAAATTACTACCAGCAGCAATGAATACATCACGCTTACATCATCGTATCTATCGATAGCTCTTGCGACTGATTCCACAAACCATCAGCTGATCACTGTTCACAAGCGTAACTGCTGAATTCAATAGTCAACACTCCAAAGTATTGACTAACACGTGTCGCTACCTCGTTCAATCTCACGCTACGCGCAACGTCTGCCAGCAGCAACTTCAAACTTCGAAACTAAAACCAGCAGCTCTCCTTGCGTCACGCTGACGTCATCTCTGCTGATTCAAAAATCCACCAGCAGGAGCTACAGTAACTTGCTGCTAACATTTTTGCTCCAAAATCGTTATAATTCTAAGTGTCGAACAACACTTCTATTTATAATCTCTCAAATCCAACGTCTGCTGAACACCCAAAAATCATTCGACTGAACAGTAGAGATCTTCCAGCAGAAACCTCTTTTCTTTCGCTAAATTCAGCAGCAACGACTACACAAACAATCGCACAAAAACTCTTCAAAACGACACCGTTCCAACTTATCAAAACGACGCCGTAGCAAATACCAGCTGACAACAGCTCTCGCAAGCAAAACGACCAAGAGCTGGCAATAGCTCTCTCCAAAACAATTCATCTGCTGGTCGCGCGAAATCACTCAAAACGACGACGTATCTACAAATCCAAAACGACGTCACTTTGGTTACGCAAGCATTACTGCCAACAGCTGATCTCTAAATGCAAAGCTCAAAACGCAGCGTTTCAACTAATTCAAACGACGCCGCTTCTCAACATTCGTATTTGCGCGCCTGCTGATCAGCAGCAACCATCGCAACGCAAATTACTACCAGCAGCAATGAATACATCACGCTTACATCATCGTATCTATCGATAGCTCTTGCGACTGATTCCACAAACCATCAGCTGATCACTGTTCACAAGCGTAACTGCTGAATTCAATAGTCAACACTCCAAAGTATTGACTAACACGTGTCGCTACCTCGTTCAATCTCACGCTACGCGCAACGTCTGCCAGCAGCAACTTCAAACTTCGAAACTAAAACCAGCAGCTCTCCTTGCGTCATGCTGATGTCATCTCTGCTGATTCAAAAATCCACCAGCAGGAGCTACAGTAACTTGCTGCTAACATTTTTGCTCCAAAATCGCTACGACTAAATTTCCCAAAATTAACGCAACGCTCAAAATCAGCAGGAACTTCGAAATCTACGTGATTAATTCCCAAATCAAATCAATTAATCACTGATCCAAATTCTCAATCCTCACACATGACACTAAGCTGGTCAAAGCTCTCTTCTTCTATTCTCATCTGCTCTTATCACCAGCTGTTCATGTTCTGTTTTTTCCTGCTCTTGAACATTTGTTGGGCTCTGAGCTTGTTTCCCAACTGGTTTCCTTCCCAACTGGTTACTTCTTTCACCACGAGAATATTCCTCCACGATTCCTTTGGTATCGGACGGCATGTGATCTTCTGTCTTTACATCATCATAGGCGTCGACATTGTTCACGATCACAGAGTCATGCGTCCATCTCTCACATAAGCATCCAGCTTGACCAGATATCTCGATCCGGGTTTTATCTTCTCCGAGCTGGTTTGTCCTTAACCAGCTTGGCTCTCTATTCTTCTCGTCAAGAGCCTCTGTGTTACTTGCTTGTTCTCTTGTTCCATTCAGACGTCTTTTCCAAGCCATCAGCAAGCACACCTTTCTTTCATTGGTTGATTGAGCCAGTTCTTCGAGGGTACTTTAAACCTTATCCTCATTGAACTGAAATCCAGCACCAGTGATAATATCCCTTCTTCTTTGTGGTATTATAATCAGTTCCGATTCAGTCTATCTCCAGGCTGAGATCCCTATAATGAACTGATTATAGTTGCGCTTAGTGATCCGACCTTCTTGTATATTCACCAGAACTTGAACACTGCACTTGTATGTTGCACTTGATCTGCGCTTGAACGGTTCTGCTCTTCACTGAATCTTACTGCGCTTCATCACTAAACTGCTCTTGTACCAAGCTGGTGAACAGCTTGATGATCCCTGCATTCTGGATCTTTTCTGTTGTACCAGCTTGGGCGTCCCCTCACTATTCCAGCATAGATATATTCAACCAGACCTGCTTAGGCATCCCTTCACTGTTCCAGTTTGGATATCTCCCTGTCTTCTCAGTCAAGGGCACTGCATATCGCTCATAAACCGTTAGTAGAATAATAACAGATTTTGAGTTAATTAAAATTCAGATTCTGATCTGTAAACACAGATCCAACACCGATTCCAGGAGGGTCATCAGGTGGTGAGGTTGGGTGAGGTCACGACGCATGTAGGAGTCGATGATTTGTTGTCGAGGAATCACCGCTCGTCTTGGTGCATGCATATCCTATGCTATCTAAGGAGATAATAGTGTGACAAATCTCTGTCCAGAGTACTAGATGCGCTTTAGGTAAATTTGTTTTACCTATTAGCATATGCGATGTCACTATTTGATCTCCAAGATGCATGCATGGCTATCGAATCTCTAGCGACTCTCGATTTACCAATGTTCGTTGATTTGGTCCAGATATATGAGATGAAAGGACCGTATTGTATACTAACCATGATGGAATGGTTCTTGTAGGTACTATCAGTGATACGTAGTGGATCATGGAGCGATGTTGCTAGACGCTTTACCATGGTCTGATGGGTAAGTCGAAAATATTTTTTCGAATTCATAAGGAGTTTTGATACCACGGTTAGCTATATCCCTGAATCATTGAGGGTCACACAAGTACTGGTTTCTCAATTACCGTACGGATATGGTACTCCAATTTTTGAGTGTAGTAGGAGGAAGGTTGGGAGTATGACTTCAAAAATTAGCTAAGGGAGTAGGACTTCTATATTTAGCTAACAGGAGTGGAACTACTATTTTTGGATCGTAATTATGATGACACCACTGTGACGGACTCAAAACCAACGTGCGATCGGCTTGGGCCTGGCCTGGGTCCATTAACCTGGTTTAAGCCCATGAAAAATCTATAAATAATGGCCATGGGGTGTTATTTTATTTGTACCAAGTTGTGTTGACAACTCTCCCCTCCCCTCCCCTCCACTCTCGGCCTCCTCCCATAGTCTTCGTCCACCATCTCCATCGTCAGAATTCAATCCGGCCGTCTCAGTGTGGAGATTTCCTTCCGTGAAACTTTTTTTGGTTTTCAAGTTTAAACCAGCAAAGGAATTGGGATCCCCGGTCGTGGACCGGATTAGACGATTGGAGCTGTTCAACCATTAAATGGCTATCTCCCTTCGACGAAAAGTCGGATCCTGGCGTGAAGTCACCAAATTCTAATGTTTCCAAACATCATATGATGTTTACTATTGATTTTATTTGTGTATGATCGTTCCCGGACACAAAAATTTTAACTTCCGCATCGCCCCGGGAGTGAGATCCGGATCCATCGCTACGCCAACGGTATGACCATCAATGGTTCAGGGATATAGCTAGCTGTGGGCTCACAACTCCTTGTGACTTGAAGAACACATTGTTCGACTAACCAAGCAGATCGTGGTAAAGTATAACACCCGGAAAATCCATAAATCCACGAGTTATTTAAATTGTTTCGAAGGTTTAATAGCTATATTTGCATTTACCATTTCAGATTTGTCCTGAGCTGTTTTCTTCGATTTTAGGTTGGCGAATAGTTCCCGGAAGATGAGCCCAAGCACAGTTCATGTTTTAAAAAGAGGAGAAAAGAAAATATTTTCAAATAAATAATTTTGGTTGGTGAGCGACCATACCTGTGTAGTACTTTAAAACCTACTAAACACCAAATTTATTCACCATTTGAGGCGCTAGGGTTCTCTCAGATAGAATCCAACCGAAGTCCTCCTTCTATAGTTTTATAAAGCTTTCGATTGTACTTGGGGAAGATTCAAAGACGCACAAATGTCGTTCAGCTTTGAGGCAAGTAAACTCTATTTCTTGCTACTTCTGTGAAAGCATATTAAGTTCGGTTCTGGCGTTCTGTTTCTGAGTTTTAGTAAGGTTTAATGTTTTCAAATGATATTATGATCTGTACATTGGTAGAGTTTTCAGAAAAAAGGTTTTTAAGTTCTCATATGTTTGACATAAGAGTTTCTGTGACAGTCTGAGCTGTCGCCTCTTTTAAATTTCTAGGATGTACGAAAGCAGCTTCAAAGTAAAGTTTCTCTAAGTGTTTCTAGTGATTATGTCATGCTGGATAGCTAAGGATGAGGACTGAGCTGATAGGCAAAGCTAGTGTAGTTAGAACTCTGTTCTGATCTGATATGCTTAGCTAATCGATTCGAACTTCTCCAAGCTGTTTTCAGTACTCTGTTGATTATTCTAATCCACTATGATTCTTTTGATGATTTCTGTTCGTACTTTGAACTCCGATTGTCCCAGTTTACCCTTGCGATCTGATATTTCTGTTAGAACAATATTTATTAAGTTTTGGTGATAACAAAAAGACAAAATGGATTGATATTCAACAAGTGCTATTTTATCAGTTGGAGTTTTCATGAAGAGATCAGCAGTTGATTAGTTGGAGAAGTGCTAAAAACGACGGCGTCTTGATAAGGTGGAACGACGTCGTTGGTATGAACAGTTACAGTTCAGCAGATATCTTCTTGAAGAGCTACAGCAGTTATTCGTGAAGATTCAGCAGATGGTATTCGATTTGAGTTCTATCGTGTTTTGCTAAGAAGTGTCAACGACAGCGTTTTGATAAGTTGGAACGACGTCGTGGGATGCACTGTTTCGTATCAGCAGAAGAAGATTTCAGCAGACTCTTTGTTGAAGAAGTTCAGCAGTTGGTTTAGTCTCTTTGTTGAAGATGGTGAGACAACAGCGTTTGATTTAGTTGGAACGACAGCGTGGTTTCAAGCTCGAACTCGTAGGCCTTAAGATTTGCAAATAAGTCGTGGAGCTCCATCTTGTTTAGATCTTTGGACTCCCTCATGGCCATCGTCTTTACATCCCACTCTCTGGGTAGAGCTCTCATTACTTTCAGCACCAACTCCCGGTTGCTATACTCCTTGCCCAAGCTGTTCAACTCAATAATAATGGCACTGAAGCGCTCGTCGAAATCAGCCATTGTTTCGCCATCTTTCATCTTTATTGCTTCATATTTTTGCTGAGCCACAGTCAGCTTGTTCTCCTTGGTTTCATCACTGCCTTCGCAAATTTGGACAAGCTTTTCCCAGATCTCTTTGGCAGTAGCGCAGGTCTTGATTTTGCTGAACATGTTTTTGTCCTTGTCCAGCGTCTTGTAAAGAATATACCTGGCTACGTTGTCCAGATTGGCTTTCTTCTTGTCGTCATTTGTATATTCGTGTCTGGCCTTTTCCAGGAACTGCGCCTCGCCATTTGACACAGAGAACGCCAGATTTGGCTTCATAATCTTTAATGGCCCGTCAGTGATAACGTTCCACATCTCATCATCCATCGCAGCAAGATGAGCCTGCATGCGAATCTTCCAATCGTCATATTCGTCTCTGGAAAACAAAGGAATCTTATGTTGAGAGGTAGACATATTTATATGAAAGATGGCGAAACCATGGCTGATTTCGACGAGCGCTTCAGTGCTATCATTATTGAGTTGAACAGCTTAGGCAAGGAGTATAGCAACCGGGAGTTGGTGCTGAAAGTTATGAGAGCTCTACCCAGAGAGTGGGATGTAAAGACGATGGCCATGAGGGAGTCCAGAGATCTAAACAAGATGGAGCTCCACGATTTGTTTGCAAATCTAAAGGCCTATGAGTTCGAGCTTGAAACCAGATCAGAAGCGCCTTTAACCTCCCAGCCTACTAAAGCTCTTGCTGCTGTTACTGCTGAACCATGCTCTCCCAGCACGAGAAAATCAGCAGATCAACTCTCCGATGACGTCATGTCCCTCTTCGTTAAGAAGTTTGGGAAATATTTGAGAAGATCTTTCAACCCTGCTACTACTTCTTTCAATAATTATAACAAATCCGATAAAGTCTCTACTGATTTGAAATGTTATAATTGTGATCGTCCAGGTCACTTTGCTGCTGATTGCAATAGACCAAGGAAAGACGATAGGTACAAGAGAGAAGAAAGAAGAGCTGATGATCGCTACAGAAAAGATGAGCGATACAAACGAGATGAAGAAGACAATGAAAGAACTGTCGAGAAGTCCAAGGACAAGTCCAAGGACAAGTCCAAGGACAAATATAAAGAAAGATCAAGCGACAGGAAGATGAAGTCAAATAACAACAAAAGATTCAGCCGCAAGAATGATCGTAAAGTGTTGGTTGCTGAAGAAAGCACCAAAAGTTGGGCTGATAGCGACTCAGATGAATCCAGCAGCAGCTCATCTTCAAGCGAGAGTGAACAAGAGGAAGTTCACTGCCTCATGGCTGATCAAACTGATGAAGATGAGGTATTCGACTTCTCTAATGTTGAATTTACACGAGATGACCTTGTCATTGCACTTAATGACATGGTAAAAGAGTACAGAAAGCTTTCTCATTCATTCGAGGAAGCTAAGGCTGAAAACGTGAGTTTGAAGAGTAGTTCTGCTGAATCAAGTTCTGATGAACAAGAGGATGCTGACACTCTAAAAACAGAGTTGAGTAAGCTACAAGCGGAGAATGAAATGTTGAGAAATGAAATCAGCGAGCTCAAGGCTAAAGTCGCTAAATCGACTGTAGAATTGAGTTCCTGGAACAAAGCTAATATCACTCTCCAAAAGATTTGTGAAAA
>KV001312.1:18077-65707 GCA_001598015.1 Dorcoceras hygrometricum | reverse complement strand
AAGATGGGCCAAATGATAAAGATTCCGGGTGTTACGAAGTGGACCTGGTTTCTCAAACAACTTCCTCGTATTCCTGCCGATGACAAAGGCAAGGAAATTTTGGTGGAGAAAGACCCTGTCAAGGGCAATCCGGCTAAGGAACACTATTCTTTAATTTGTGCCGATATTGATTTGTTGGTGAGTTTGCGGGCTCAGGCGATTGATGAGGTTGCATCATTCTTTCGTTCTTTTAGCTTGAGGAAATTGTCCTCAATCAATTTTGAAGAAATGTACAGCAAAGAAGAGCAAGTTTTGCGCTGGGGAGAAACTGAGTCTCCTCAGATTGCTATTCAACAGAAGTTTTACATTTTGCTGAAGTACAGAACAATTTTGGTATGGAAATTTCTGGAGGCATGGAGGATCAATTTTGCTCCAGGTCAAGGTTCTACGGCTGTGGATATTCAGGTTATTGAGCTTCTCTCGGCCCTCCATCTTTCTTTATTATAGGAATTAGCAACGGAAGCACGCATTCTTGGTCTTACTTGGACTAAGCCGTGTTGCTCTTCGGTGTTTGAGGGAAGTCCACGCGATCGAGGAGCTGTTCTTGCTAGATCCAATTCTAACACTCGATCGCTGTGCTGGATTACGAGGATGTTTTTGGTGGATGGATTGTGGGCTGTGGAGCAGTGTGCTGACATGTGGGTGAAAATCCCCAAGAAAGTGGTGTCTACTGAGGTTCCTTTTCAGAGGCAGTATGATGACACTCTACCTACTATGAGTGTATTTTTCAAACTGTTGAGGAAGCAGTGGGCAGATGTATGCTAGGAAGCTGTTGAGTTTTGTGCGCAGAGACTTCTACCAGTTGATTCTATTCGATCTTGCAGGTCTTTGCAGTTGAGTGCCTCAGTTTTCAATTTTGTTCCTCGCCGGCCTACAGTTTTTGAGCTCAGAGTTTCTCAGTTTTGTTTCGTATTTGTCAATATGAGTTTATTCAACCGGATTTCAAGTGCAGAAATTACAGAGTTTCTTTCAGCTATTGCTTTAGAGAAGACAGTTTTGCGCGGCGTACAGTGTTCTCAAGAAGGTCTTTGCAGTTGAGTGCCTCAGTTTCCAGTTTTGATTCTCTCCGGCCTACAGTCTTTGAGCTCAGAGTTTCTCAGTTTTGTTCCGTATTTGTCAATTTGAGTTTATTCAACCGGATTTCAAGTGCAGAAATTACAGTAGCGATTGCAAAACGATGTCGTTTACATAAGTTGGTACGACAGCGTTTTGCATTCGCGATGAAATTCAGCAGATGGTTCTTGCAACGATGGATTCAGCAGAAGTGCAAAGACAAAGATTCAGCAGATGCTATTTGGAGATTAGCGATTGCAAAACGATGTCGTTTACATAAGTTGGTACGACAGCGTTTTGCATTCGCGATGAAATTCAGCAGATGGTTCTTGCAACGATGGATTCAGCAGAAGTGCAAAGACAAAGATTCAGCAGATGCTATTTGGAGATTAGCGATTGCAAAACGATGTCGTTTACATAAGTTGGTACGACAGCGTTTTGCATTCGCGATGAAATTCAGCAGATGGTTCTTGCAACGATGGATTCAGCAGAAGTGCAAAGACAAAGATTCAGCAGATGCTATTTGGAGATTAGCGATTGCAAAACGATGTCGTTTACATAAGTTGGTACGACAGCGTTTTGCATTCGCGATGAAATTCAGCAGATGGTTCTTGCAACGATGGATTCAGCAGAAGTGCAAAGACAAAGATTCAGCAGATGCTATTTGGAGATTAGCGATTGCAAAACGATGTCGTTTACATAAGTTGGTACGACAGCGTTTTGCATTCGCGATGAAATTCAGCAGATGGTTCTTGCAACGATGGATTCAGCAGAAGTGCAAAGACAAAGATTCAGCAGATGCTATTTGGAGATTAGCGATTGCAAAACGATGTCGTTTACATAAGTTGGTACGACAGCGTTTTGCATTCGCGATGAAATTCAGCAGATGGTTCTTGCAACGATGGATTCAGCAGAAGTGCAAAGACAAAGATTCAGCAGATGCTATTTGGAGATTAGCGATTGCAAAACGATGTCGTTTACATAAGTTGGTACGACAGCGTTTTGCATTCGCGATGAAATTCAGCAGATGGTTCTTGCAACGATGGATTCAGCAGAAGTGCAAAGACAAAGATTCAGCAGATGCTATTTGGAGATTAGCGATTGCAAAACGATGTCGTTTACATAAGTTGGTACGACAGCGTTTTGCATTCGCGATGAAATTCAGCAGATGGTTCTTGCAACGATGGATTCAGCAGAAGTGCAAAGACAAAGATTCAGCAGATGCTATTTGGAGATTAGCGATTGCAAAACGATGTCGTTTACATAAGTTGGTACGACAGCGTTTTGCATTCGCGATGAAATTCAGCAGATGGTTCTTGCAACGATGGATTCAGCAGAAGTGCAAAGACAAAGATTCAGCAGATGCTATTTGGAGATTAGCGATTGCAAAACGATGTCGTTTACATAAGTTGGTACGACAGCGTTTTGCATTCGCGATGAAATTCAGCAGATGGTTCTTGCAACGATGGATTCAGCAGAAGTGCAAAGACAAAGATTCAGCAGATGCTATTTGGAGATTAGCGATTGCAAAACGATGTCGTTTACATAAGTTGGTACGACAGCGTTTTGCATTCGCGATGAAATTCAGCAGATGGTTCTTGCAACGATGGATTCAGCAGAAGTGCAAAGACAAAGATTCAGCAGATGCTATTTGAAGTTGTCTTTTACAAAACGATGTCGTTCGAATAAGTTGGAACGACAGCGTTTTGCATTCGCAAAGAAACCAGCAGGATGGTCTTTGCGATGATATGACCAGCAGGGAGCTACAGTGGTTTGTGACCCAGACGCAACACCAAGAATCCAGACGCAAGAGAAGAAGAGAATATCCAGACGCAATGTAATGAAGATATCCAGTCGCAGTGAGGAACCAGCAGCGAAGCAGTTGACAATTTACGAAGAGTTATCAAAGTTGGATGTCAACTGCTGAGCTCAATTCAAATGGCGAAAACGACAAGAAGCCTGCAAAAGAAAAGGACGCAAGTACTGTTCTCTTGTCGGTACTTTACAGAGGAACGTTGCACTAAAATGGAAAGAAGACAAGATAGCCATCTGAAGAGCTGAACAGTTTTGGAAGCTTTCCAACGGGAAGAAATTCAACAGAGGCTATATATATTAGATGCAACGCAAATTGAAGGTAATGCTGTAGTTCGTCCAGTTAAGAGACGACGTTGGTGCAACTACATACTGTGGTAGATTTACATTGAATATACAGTGCACCAACAGAAGGGAAAATGAATCTGAAGTGAAGCTGTCAATTACCATTCGAGAGAGAGCGTTATTTCAGATTGACAGTGGAGCTAGAATTAGCTTGTTAGAGCATTTCCCTAGTGTGTGAGAAAAACAGAGAGTTGAGAGTTTCATTGTATCAATCTCACACACCGAGATTCATTCACAAATAGATGTGAATGAATCTCGAAATCTTTTCACAGTTTCCGTCCAAGCACGATGACGAAAAACTCTTGTGTATGTAGTCAGTCACACAGTTGAGGCTGGTGTGCAATTTGTGGAGGCTAGGAGTCCGTACAAGTGCTGCTTGTGTGGGTGGGTCTGTACACGCAGTTGTAAGATCAAATCTTCTAGTAGTGGATCCTTCCGAGGTGGAAGAAGGGGAGACGTAGGACATTGAAGTCCGAACTTCCAGAAACAAACTCTCGACTCAATCTCTTATTTACGCATTTATTTTGTGTTGCGCTTAGTTCATTGTTCACAAACCAATCGGCCTATTTCCGCACATATTTTGTTGGCTGAGAAGTTTGCTTATAACTAACTGAGATCCAAACATTTTAAAAGAACTTTGAAATAGAAAAATCGAAGGAGTTCATTCAACCCCCCCCTTCTGAACTCCTATTTGCTTAGTGATCCTATTTCCGGGGACCATCAATTTCCCTGAGCTGAACTGAACCTGCGATCTGCCTTCATTACTCTAAGCTGAGTTGACTGTTTCTTTTAATTTTGTGATCTGTTTCCGAGCCCGTAATCTGTTTTTCCTCTTCTAAGTTGTTCCAAGAGAATGATCTATTTTTCCCCCTCTGAGCTGCTGTAGTCTTGCAATCTGAGCTGATCGCCCTAAACTAAGTTGACTTTGTTTGATCTTCTTAAATTAACCTGATTGTTCTAAGTTGTGTTGACTTTCCCTATTCTGAGTTGACTAACTAATCACGATCTGTTTTCTATCCAAAGCTGATCTAAGTCGTGATCTATTTTCTGTCCAGAGCTGATCTAAGTCGTGATCTGTTTTCTATCCAGAGCTGATCTAAGTCATGATCTATTTCTATTCAGAGCTGATCTAAACTCGTGAGCTGATTTTCAATTCTGTACTGATCCCATAACTTCTTCAATTGTATTCAGTTGTACTCCCAGTGTCATTTCTAAAGTTGAAAAAGATTTTAAATTAGTGAACCGCATTATTTCGCGATCTTCACCAGATCAGAAGAGAGTATTTCAAGAAGAGTTTCAACAAGAGTATGTACAAATGTTTTAATGATATATGACAAGGTTATGAAGGAGGAATGACAAAAGTTTCGATTTCATATTTCATAAAGATTAAAGGAAGTTTATTTCAAAGTTTTGATATGTGGCAAAGATAACATACGGTCAGCTTACGGGAGTGTGGATGTCTGTTGACGGACCAGGGTGCCCATCCAAACATGAATGATAATGGGTGATAGATTGTCATAGACCTGATATCAGATGAGCTTGATCAAGAGTTTATTTCAAAGTTTTGATATGTGGCAAAGATAACATACGGTCAGCTTACGGGAGTGTGGATGTCTGTTGACGGACCAGGGTGCCCATCCAAACATGAATGATAATGGGTGATAGATTGTCATAGACCTGATATCAGATGAGCTTGATCAAGAAACCAGACTTAAGGAGAACTTCTGCGCCAAATCTCATACAAAAAATGAGTTATGGGTTATTTCATAACCGCAAAGTTTTAAGAAAGTTCAAGTTTTATGTTTACTTCCTTTATGTTTAAGCTTATGTTTCCGTTGTACTGTGTTGCTTGTGTAACGACCACATTTTTTGAATTGAAATTATTGTAAATTGGAGGTTCGATTGAATGATAATCAAAATTCGTACTTGGTGAAAAGATAATTAACCAAACGCCTCTTGAGTAAAGTACAAATATATATAGAAATTTCAGCTTACGACTAGAAAGAAAACAAATTAGAGCTTTAAATATTTACTGAATATAGATAAACTTTACAAAATAACTTCGTTCGGTGTACGGAGAACTATATATGGAATAACTGATGCAATTTCTTTACAAACAAGTTGATCTCAATTCTAAACTTGAACAAAATAGGTAATCTGTGCTAGCACGGAAACGCAAGTTCCACGATAAACACCCAATATCTGATACAGCCTAGGCCCACCAGCAACCATAAACTTGATCACCTGCACTTAGGAAAACTAGTAAGCCTAGAGACTCAGCAAGAAAATTTAGAATTAACGAAGCCAGGCAGTACTGGCATGAAAAATAACTTTAAATTGATAAGTTGTAAACTATAAATTGTAAAGGAAGTAACTTTAAAGCGTGTAACTTTCTCAAATACTCGGTTGTGTAACAACCCACAGTATTCCTCATTTTCTATGGTGAAGTGTGAACGAAAGCTCTACTTAGGTCATAGTCGCTTGATCAAACTTAAACTGGTTCCAGGTGGAGCGGGACCCAATGACCCTTTCGTCGTTGTCCACACGTCCTAGTCTTTGACTCTGTTGGCAAGGCACTTCGATCCATCGAATGATTACCACACACCCTATGGTTGGCGGGACAATCCAGTCCATCGACCGATTTACCACACCCCCTATGTGATTCGTCTGTTATCCGTCACAAATAAAAAAACTTATGAAACATACTTCCTTTAAATTTCTGTAAAACTTTCTTTAAATTGCTTTTCTATGATCTGTATAAGATTGCTTTCTTATATTGTTTCTTATTTTAAAGCTCATTTGATGTTTGAAAGCTATTGGGAGTACATCGGAGTTGGAGTTAAATTGAAGAAGAAACTCGAATCAGGTGAGGCTTGAGAAACGAATAACGAACAACAGAGCTCTAAGATGAAGGACTATCTCTTGAAATTGGATATAACTTTGAACAGATTAGAGTTATACATTCGAATCGAAGCAAATGGAACAAAGAATTAAACTTGAATTTACAGTATCAGTCCACAGTGGACTAAGCTGAAACTGCTCAACTCAGAGACAATCATATCGTGAGCATAAATCAGCATAGAATAGAAAATCAGATCTGGGCTGTTTGGTCAACTCAGATTCGGAAAAGTAAACAAATTTAAATGAGCAGACTAGATTACGATGGTCAAACAAATTCAACTCGACTCAGACAACGAAATCATATCGTGACTTTGATCAGCTCGGAACAATAATCAGATCGTGAACTTAGATCAATAGTGACTAACAACTTAGGAGATTTTCTTAGTCTGAAGCAAACGACAATATCTAAGGAAACATTCCAGAAATAAAAACACGTAAGCTGCTTGCAGAACAGCCCAGAATTTTAAGAAGAAAGAAGAAACTTCCTCAAACATCATAAACTGTTCGAATCAAAACACCAACAAACCAATACTTTCCCAAGAAATCCTCATGATCTCAACTCTATGTATGAAAAACTTCAAAAACATTTCTGAAAGCTTTAAAACTTATAAAAACATGCAAGAAGGAAATCAATATATATATTCCAAAGTACAACAAGAAACAGAGTTTACTTTCCATAACAATGAACGATGATTGACAAAGATCTATCCGGCTTTGAACATCTCACAACCACGATCGGCACCTTAGAAAAGTTTTTAAAAAACCTTCGATTGGTTTCCTGTCAGGCCTCGTGCTCAAACACAGAGTTTAACCACGCAAACACATAGCGGAAGCAATAAAATAGTGGCTAAAATTTTTCTTTGGCCTGACTGAAAGATTACATAATTTAAAATAGTACAATACTCAAAATATCCCAGTTAATAAAATCACTCAGTACAGCATTTAACAGATACAAGTACTACTGAAAGCAACTGAAAGACAATAAAGCACAGGGCACTCCCCGGCTAACAGTGCTTATATATATATGCTATAGGCTAACTGGGACACTCTAACCACCTCCTGGGGCACCTCCGCTGGGTCAACTCCACGACCAGCAGAGTAACCATGGTAACCTGAAAAACACACACAGGCAAACAACACTAGCCCCAGAGGGACATGGGGTCAAACCCCAGTATGGAGAGAAACTAAAAAACAGCAGTTAAATGGCAACAGATAAAATGCAAGTGCTATGCATGAGAACAAGGCTACAACCGAACACAGGGAGCCAAAAAGGATCTCAATAATTGCTCAACAAACAGCAACAGATCAACTGAACAACAGTGGCCACGGGGTGTGTGAGTATATGGGAGCTACCCACTCGTCTCAACACACGGCACCAGATGCACAACATAGCTCAACCTGTTGTTGCCCAACTCATGAGGTGTGGGAGCTACCCACTCCACTCATAGTGGCTAACAGATCCCAGCAGGAAGATGAGGTACGGGAGTTACCCGCTCAGCCTCAACAGCATCCTGGTACGCACAGAGATCAACAGCAACAAGGCAAGCTCAACAGGATCTGAATGCACATGAATAATGCGTATGCGATGAACAACTTGTGATTAAAAACACAATACAAGCAAGCAGATAACGGCACAAAAGCATACACAGCAGCACATAATATCCATGCCCAATTCAACACTGTAAAACAAGCTCACATCCGTACCTCAAGTCTCCTGTGCTACAATTACCACAAAGCAGTCTCGAGCAACATAGATCTCACACCTGCTAAGCCAACACAGACACTAGCTCAGGGACAGAAGCACAGAAACTACGAATTTTGGAGCCACGATCTCAACCAAATCTGTCCTACTCGTCTAACACAACAGAAGGCTCTAAACAAAGCACAAGGTAGGATCTTTACACTTACCCAACGAGCTACCTAAACGGCAGAAGAAATCCGACGCTTATGCTAACAGACTACACAAGGGAGATGTCTTAGAAAATCTCTCCAGATTCATGCAAGCATCCAAAAGAGGTATCAAACGAAGCGTCTCAGCAAGAGGAGTCCAACGCTACCACTCTCACTTCAATCTGAGCTGTCTACCGTCGGCAATCGAAGAAGATAAGGTTCGGTGAACAGTAGCTAGGGTATCGCGACAAAGTTCGCTATCGGTAAATATTCTCAGTGTCGGGAACAATAATGGACAAGGGTTGAAGTCCTCTATATATACTCAAATCTGTTCAAGCTTGCTAAACAGATCCCACCGACAACTTAAGGTACAAAGCTGATTCCCGCTCGGATCTGATTCTCTCAACAGATATGGCCTTTCGCTAAAACAGATCCCTACTAACTCAAACGACGTCGCCCAAGTCCACTCTCGCAACTGGACACGTCACCCGCTACTAGAGTCTGAAACACACAAAACGGCGTCGCTTCTCAACACTCAGATCTCTATCAAATCTGAAGATCACGTTGCTCACTACTGAAGGCAAGCTCAACTCACATCTGAGCCTCGCCCGCTAAACCAAAACGCTGTCGCTCCAACTAATCCAAACTACGTAGTTTAGCTACTCGCTGCTGAAACAAACTAGCGCACTCTCTTCTGCTCAACGACAACAGATTCCACCACGACTGCTGAACACAATCTCTCAGCGATGATCAACGCTCACAACTACACAGATCCCGTGCAAATTCTAAACTGAACCAAAGCTGATTCTAAAAGTTGTACAAACCTGATGCTTCACTAAGCATACCAACTCAAAGCTTAGCTCATCCAGATTTTCTCGCTCAAATCTAAATCTCATAAAATCCGATTAATTAACTCAATTAATCTTTCTTAACTTACGGGTCTCACATCTCTCACCCACTAAAACAGGATTTCGTCCTCGAAATCAAACAGCTCTAGATCAAGAGTTCAAGATAACTGGGAAAATACACATAAACAAACATCTACTAGAATCTGATACTAAGTTCACTCAAACAGATGCGGCCACTCACCCTGCATCTTCGCTTCTAGTTCCCACATAGCTTCCTCTATACCATGCTTGCTCCACTGGACCATCACCAAGGGAATGGTCTTATTCCTCAGCTGTTTCTCTTTTCTATCCAAGATCTGCAAGGGATATTCGACATAACTTAAAGTTCTATCTAGCTCCACCTCATCAGTTCTCAACACATGCGACGGATCTGGCTCATACTTCCTCAACATCGACACATGAAAAACATCATACAAGGAAGACAAATCTGGCGGCAACAACAGCCAATATGCCAAAGGGCCAATCCTCTCAGCTATCTCATAAGGTCCAACATAACGAGGAGCCAATTTTCCCTTGAGACCAAATCTCATAACACTGTGAAAAGGAGAAACCTTAAGGAAAACTAGATCACCAACTTCAAATTCTAAAGGCCTACGCCTCTTATTCGCATAACTAGCTTGGCGATCTTGAGCAGCTTTCATTCTCTGGCGAATCAAATCCACCTGATCTCTTATCTGCTGCACAAACTCTGGAGAAGACAGCTGCTTCTCCCCCACTTCTTCCCAACATATAGGCGATCTGCACTTCCTACCATACAAAGCTTCAAATGGTGCCATAACAATCGTGACCTAATAGCTGTTATTGTAGGAAAACTGAACCAAAGGCAACGAGTCTTGCCAGCTACCACTAAAATCCATCACAACAGCTCTCAACATATCCTCTAAAATCTGGATGTTCTCTCATATTGGCCATCTGTCTGGGGGTGATACACTGTACGCATCGCCAAACTGGTTCCCAAAGTTGTTTGCAAACTCTTTCATAATCGGGAAGTAAATCGAGGATCACGATTTGAAACAATCGAAAATGGCACACCATGCAAACGCACCACGAAATCTATGTACAGCTTCGCCATCTTCTTCAAAGAATAGGTCATGTTGTAGGGAATGAAGTGCGCAGACTTCGACAATCTGTCTACAACAACCCACACAGCATCACAACCTCTGCTGGAACGAGGCAAATGCGTGACAAAATCCATAGCTATGTGCTCCCAATTCCATTGGGGCACCTCTAAGCTTTGCAACAAACCACCAGGTCTCATCCTCTCAGCCTTGACTTGCTGACAATTCAGACAACGGGCTACAAAATCAGCAACATCACTCTTCAAACCTTCCCACCAGTAATGCTGCTTCAAGGCATGATACATCTTCCTTGTACCAGGATGGACACTGTGTCTACTGAAATGCGCTTATCGCAAGTTCTCTTCCTTCAGATCGACCAGATTTGGCACAACCAGCCTGCCACGATACCTCAAACAACCATCAGATGAGACAGAATAGTCTTCCAACTGTCCAGCTCTCACTTTCAGCTTCAACTCATGGATGAATGGATCGATCCTCTGAGCTGATCTAATGCTAGCAACAATCTGTGGCTCAACTTGAAAAGAAGACACCACAACATAATCCTCAGCTGGGTAATATCGCCAACCAGTGGTGCTAAGATGCTCATGGACCTTCGAAATCAGCATCGAAGCTAGCATCGCCACTTGAGTATTTCTGCTCAACGCATCAGCAACTACATTCATCTTCCCAGGCTGATATTGGATTTCACAATCAAAATCCTTTAGCAGCTCCAACCATATACGTTGTCATGTTCAAAGATGACTTAGAAAAACAGATACTGAAGACTCTTGTGGTCTGAGTACACTACAAACTGCTCACCATACAGGTAGTGGCGCCAAATCTTCAAAGCAAAAACCACTGCTGCTAACTCCAAATAATGAACTGGGTAATGAGTCTCATGCGGCTTCAACTTTCGAGAGGCATACGCAATGACTCGACCATTCTGCATCAACACACAACCCAATCCATTCAAGGAAGAATCTGCACGAACAACAAAACCACCTGAACCACACGGCAAGGCTAACACAGGCGCAATAGTTAGCTTCTCTTTGAGCAATAGAAAACTATTCTCGCATTGCTCAGTCCACACAAAACTCTTGTCATTCTGAGTCAACTGCGTCATTGGCTTAGCTATACTAGAAAATCCTTCTATAAAGCGCCGATAATAGCCAACCAAGCCCAAGAAACTACGAATATCAAACACATTCTTGGGACGTTCCCAGTTAAGAACATCCTGAGCCTTACTTGGATCTACAGAAATACCATCGACTGAAATCACATGACCCAGAAACACAACTCGGTCCAACCAAAACTCGCACTTGGAGAATTTGGCATATAGCTGCGAGTCTCGTAGCGTCTGAAGAACCAGCCTCAAATGCTCTTTGTGCTGCAACGGAGTCTTAGAGTACACCAAATGTCATGGATAAACACAATCATAAACTGATTGATGAACTCTCTAAAGACTCTATTCATCAAGTCCATGAAAACTGCGGGGGAATTCGTCAAACCAAAAGGCATAACTAGAAACTCATAATGCCCGTACTTCATACGAAACACAGTCTTCTCAACATCCTGCTCTTGGATGCACAACTGATGGTACCCCGAACGCAGATCGATCTTTGAAAACAAAGCCGAACCCTGAAGCTTATCAAACAAGTCATCGATCCTAGGCAAAGGGTACTTATTTTTAACTTTCGCCTTGTTCAACTGCCTAAAGTCGATACAAATCCTCATCGACCCGTCCTTCTTCTTCACAAACAAGATAGGCGCTCCCCACGAGGACATGCTAGGCCTAATAAAACCCTTCTACAGCAAATCACTAAGCTGAACCTTAAGCTCCATCAACTTAGCAGGCGCTAAATGATACGGAGCTCTCGGTCCTTCTTCTTCACAAACAAGATAGGCGCTCCCCACGGGGACATGCTAGGCCTAATAAAACCCTTCTCCAGCAAATCACTAAGATGAACCTTAAGCTCCGTCAACTTAGCAGGCGCTAAATGATACGGAGCTCTCGAAATCGGGGCTGTACCAGGTACCAACTCAATGCTAAAGTCTATCTCCCTCTTCGGAGGAAAACCAGGAATATCCTTCGGAAACACATCCGGGAAATGGCCAACAATGGGAACGCCGCTAATCTCTACGCGCGAAGAAGAAGACGCATCCAAAGCATAGATCATAAATCCAGCATTCTCCAACGACAACAGGCTAAACATCTCCATCACAGAGACTAAAGGAATCTTCGACTGGGAATCTTGGCCGTAGAAATTCCATTTCTCGCCAGACTAGGGCCTAAAGAACACAACTCCATGGAAACAATCAACGGTGGCTCTATAACTAGACAACACATCCATTCCCACGATACAATCAAAATCCCACATCACTAGCCTGATCAGGTTGGCTAACAACACACTCTCGCCAAACCTAAGAATACCATTCAACAAGATCTCTTGGGAGAATAGGCTCGCGCCGACAGGAGTTGCAACAGACACAACATCACATAAAGTAGTGGTATGCAAACCATGCTCAACCACAAATGCATCAGCAATAAACGAATGTGATGCTCCTATATCAAACAACACACGCGCAGGAAAATCAAAGACAAAACAAGTACCTGCGATCACTCCTCCTCCTAGAGTGCCCTCCACTTGTTCCCTCGTCATGGCATTCACTTGGGCAAACTGAGGTCCTGGGAACTGAGACTGGGAAGACTGTCCAAACCACGAAGGACCAGGCTGCTGGAACGACCTAAACTGCGGCTCCCCAATCCTCTGCTACTGAACAGGAAAAGAAGAACGACCTCTAGAGGATCCACCTCGACCCTGCGGTGGGGCGGAGGTATGCTGCGACCTAGACAAAGGACACACTCTCGCAAAGTGCCCATACTGACCACAAAATGTGATGCCCAAACCCAAGGGAGTCATCGGAATAGGAAAATTCGAAATCATAATAAACAAATAGAAGGACCAAATGCGAATATGTAAACTGAAATGAAACTAACTGGCGCCAAAGGAATAATAAAAGAAAAAAGATGTCAAACAAATCTCTATTCATTGCAAATTTGCGAAGTTACAACTATCAGACTTTATATAAGTTCACAATTGTTGCAACAGATCTTAATACAGCTGACAAAAGATCCAAAACAACAAAAGCTAAGACTCTGTGGAAGACGCCGGCCTTTGACAAACACATTTCCCCCAATCCAAATCAACTTGCACCACCCACCTGCTCCTGAGATGCCTCACCTGCAATGAGAAAACTAATGAGCCTAGGGCTCAACAAGTAAAACTGGAAATAGAATTTACATAATGCAGGCGACTGAAACTGAAACTCGCTAATCAAAGACAATTCGAAGCTCGAATCTGAATTGCTTATGCTGGATGATTCATGACCTAGAGGCTCTCTGCTGGTCCTTGTGCATGAAGAACGTTAACTACTGATCAGTAATTCTCTGTGAAGGGATTACAATATTTCCATAATCATGTCCCTTCCATGAAGGGATTATGGTCCCACTGTAATCCTGTCCCTTCACAATGACCGGGTCCTCGAATTATGAAGTCTGAACTTTACTTCTTCCTGGAATAACTTTATATAGTTCTTGATCGAAAGTCGATCACTGAAATCTGGTAGATTCAATGCCATGAAACTCATTTTATTTTAAAAGCGCTACTGAGTGTACAGTTATACTTGGGGTTGAGTACCAGCTCTAAGGAAATGAACTCGGGAGTGCTAAAAATAGACGACGCTAAGAAGCAGACGTCACTCGGGAAAACAGACGTAGGTACAATTCAGACGTTGGTAGGAGTCAGTTGTAAGGCATATAAATCAGGCGTTGGTCTAAAACCAGACGCAAGAGAATCGCTAATCGTAAGTGAAACCAGAAGGGACTCGGGAATGGTTATACTACATAAAACGATGTCGTTTGCACAACAAACAGATGTCAACCAAATTAGGTTGGTCAACGCAAATGCTAACAACCAACTGCTGATCATAGAACAGTGCAACGACTGAACACCACAATAAAACACAACTGCTGGTTATGAACAGGGCGACTGCTGATCGTTTGCACAACAAACAGATGTCAACCAAATTAGGTTGGTCAACGCAAATGCTAACAACCAACTGCTGATCATAGAACAGTGCAACGACTGAACACCACAATAAAACACAACTGCTGGTTATGAACAGGGCGACTGCTGATCCTAACAATAGAATCCGACTGCAGGAAGGGAACAATGCAACTGCTGATCTTAACAATAGAATGCGACTGTTGGAAGGGAACAGTGCAACTGCTGATGGACACTAACCATGCTTCGACTTAGACAGAATCTAAACAAACTAACTTCACTTATCAAATCAGGACTTGCTCCTGATCGAACCAGCGTTTTTTATTCGTTCAGATTCAATGTCCAAAGTATTTGGCACAACATTGAGAGAAACAGATCGCACCCAAAAAGATACACGACCTGGGCTGAAAAACAAAGCCAGAACTGAGATGGTGCTTCAAATATATGCTCAAATTACTAAGATTAAGAGATAAATAATAATGGCATTTACAGAATCTCTTCAATTTTGTCCCATAACAGAACTAAAGATCTTGGCATACACACAGATCACGCATGATCTGTGTCAGCTCATCAGAAGACATATCGCTACACGTTCTTTTGGAACAATGCTCTGCAATTATAAAATCATTACTCTCCCTATCTTTTATATTGTAAGCTGAAATCGTTTTAAAAACTAAGCACCAGCTGACATTTTTCCGCACAAAAAGAAATTTTGAAAGAGCATCAGAGCACACAAATAAATTGTGTTTTAAAGTAGAACACGTGCTACTGAGTCACTTAGTTTATTCAGATTATATGAAAATTGATAACTGAACAACCAGATTCTCTTTCATTTCTCTTATTTTGTCACATGTGCTGAAATCAGCCCAACCAAAATAAGATCTTGGCATACACACAGAACTCGTGCATTCTGCGTCAGCACGACAAAAGAAACACCAAAGTTCAAACATCATTTCTCACATTTTCCTCATAAAATAAGATTTTCAAAATTTTTAAAACCTTTTAAAAAAAGGCACATGTGTTTTTTTTTTAAAAAAAATGCTCTTTTCAAGAAGCACCTGCTCTGATACCACTTGTTAGGAAAGCATCAGATCACATCGGGCACCTAAGACAGAAGGGCCGTTAGATCTGATCAGAGTTCATAAACTCTGTTGAGGTGCAATACCTCAGTGTTCTTGAAATCAAATGAGCACCGAGAACAGATCGGGTCAGGTAAAAATACCTAGGCGAAAAATACCCAAACTGAACCTTGAATTTATAAACGAAACACATTTGAAATACTGTTGTGCTAAAAACAGGTTTTAAACAGATTCTATGTGTGTATGCGGAAAGCTTAAAATACTCAGCTGTTGTTTCTATAAGTTCGGATCTGAAATCCTATGTCTCCCCTTCTTCCCGTAGGAAGGTATGCACTAGAAGACTTTGATTATACATCAGCATGTACAACCCACTCAGCTGGGACTTATTCACTGCCAAAATCTGAACTCCTAGACTCTACACCAGCTCGCAAGTTGTGCACATCCAACTCTATGAACTTCTTTAACGTCTCTGTTCAAAGACTACAAACACGGATTTTAACGTCTTTGTGTCATGACAGATTTGTTGTTGGGTTTGTGATTCACTCAATTATTCTAATCAACTCTCAAATAAATATGTGAGTGAATCTCTGTGTGTGTGAGATTTACAGTGTAAGCTCAACTCTCAAATAATAAATCTCAAACACGGGAAGTTGCTATCTGAGCTGATTGAGTTCAGCAGTCGACAATTGCAATTAGATTCTTCTCCCATGGTGGTCGACTGCTTCACCTCTCTGCTTATCTTCCCATTCTCCATCATCCTGTCTTCATCAGTTCTTCTTGAATAAATAGCCTTCCACACTGATATAGCCGTTGGACACACATATCTATCCATTGAAAAGCTTCTGTAGAATTATGACATTGTGTGTACCTTACGTCTTTTGTACTTGGGTAGGTGTGTTTATTTAATGCATTTCGTCTTCTTGTGAACTTATGTGACAACTCATCAATTTGAATTTCCTTATTCAAACTGATTCGTCCGTCTGCTTTGATCCTTCAGAAATTATACGGACTCTGTGCTGTTCTGTTTGGATACGGCTTTGGCTCTTGATCTGTTCTGCTATTTGCTGAAAGCTGATCGCCTCTGCTGATCGTTCTGAGCTACTCTTCTCTAAGCTGATAAACTCAGCAGTTGACTTCTATGCTCCAGTTGATCTCAGATCTGATCCAGCTTTGATTTGATATACTCTTCATATCTGATCCAGCTCTGAGCTTCTCTTCTCTAAGCTTGTTCGGCTCTGAACTGATCTTCTCTATCGTTCAGATCCAGATCTACTTCAGCATTTTGTCACAGCTTACTGGTACAGCTTGGACTTTTCCTGATTACGATCTGCTGACTCAGCTTTGGACGTCTCCGTTGCTGATCCAGCTTTCGTCTAAGTTGCTGATCCAGCTGTGAACTTTTCTGATATGCTCTAGTCAATTCAGCTCTCAGCTGAATTGATTTCTTCAATGATCCTGCCAGTTCAGCTCTCAGCTGAATTGCTCGTCCGAAAGCTGTTCTGTTATGCCCTACTTCTTCGACACGCAGTTGTCTGCTGCTTAACTCTTCCAGCTTGCTGCACGCTAAGTAAATACATTATAAACATAGCAGCAAGTTTTTTGTAACTCAAAACTCATATCTGGATCTGTTACACAGATCCTAACATTCTCTCCCTTTTTGATTTACACAAAACTTGGAATATAGATGCATGATCTAACAAATTCTATGCCTTTTTGTGGGAATCACAGAGGGCTCGAAACCTGTCCTTGCCCTTAATATTTCAAATAAAGATCTCCCGAAGATGACACAGCAGGAACCATAGCAGCAGGGGTTTTTCAGATTTCGAAAAAAAAAACGGATTTGGGGACGACCGTATGCAAAAATGATATGATTTTGAAAAGACTGATCGTATGCTACTGAAAATTCTCATTTATTTAGATTAGGAGATAAATGAAAACTGAATTAACAGTAATTATTTCATATTTCTCAGTTGCTGGCTTATGCGCTATTTATCAGCACAACCAGAAACAGAGAAAATGGCGTACACACAGATTAACGCGTAATCTGTGTCAGCTCGATAGAAGATGTAAACTTAAATTCCAAATGCATTACACCCCTTAAAATTCATAATATGAGTTTTAAACTAAAAATCATTTTGTAGCGTAGATACGAATGCAAGAAGAATCAGCTTTGGCACAACACTGAGAGAAACATATCACACACAAAAAGAGACACGATCTGTGCTGAAAAACAATGCTAGAACCGAGGTGGTGCTTCAAATATATACTCAAATTACTAAGATTAAGAGATAATTAATAATGGAATTTACATAATATCTTCCATTTCTCTTCAATTTTTGTCCTATAACAAAACTAAAGATCTTGGCATATTACACAGATCACGCATGATCTGTGTCAGCTCGTCAGAAAACATATCGCTGCACGTTTTTTTGGAACAATGCCCTGCAATTCTAAAATCATTACTCTCCCTATCTTTTATAATGTAAGCTTAAATCATTTTAAAAATGAAGCACCAGCTGACATTTTTCCGCACAAAAATAAATTTTGAAAGAGCATCAGAGCACACAAATAAATTATTTTTTAAAGCAGAACACGTGCTACTGAGTCACTTAATTTATTCAGATTAGGTGAAAATTGATAACTGAACAACCAGATTCTCTTTCATTTCTCTTATTTTGTCCCATGTTCTTAAATCAGCCCAACCAAAATAAGATATTGGCATACACACAGAACTCGCGCATTCTGCGTCAGCACGATAAAAGAAACACCGAAGTTCAAACATCATTTCTCACCTTTTCCTCATGAAATAAGCTTTTCAAAATTTTTAAAACCTTTAAAAAGAGCCACATGTGTTTTTTTTAAGAAAAAAAATGATCTTTTCATTAACCAAATATTCTGATACCACTTATTAGGAAAGGATCAGATCTCACCGGGCACCTAATACCGAAGGGTCGTGAAATCTGATCTGAGTTCATAACTCTGTTGAGGTGCAATACCTCAGTGTTCTTGAAATCAAATGAGCACCGAGAACAGATCGGGTAAGGTAAAAATACCAAGGTGGAAAATACCCGAACTGAACCCTGAATTTATAAAAGAAACACATTTTAAATACTGTTCCGCTGAAAATAGATTTTAAACAGATGCTATGCGTGTATGCGGAAAACTTAAAAGACTCAGCTGTTTTTTCTGGAAGTTCGGATCTGAAATCCTATGTCTCCCCTTCTTTCCGTAGGAAGGTATCCACTAGAAGACTTTGATTATACATCAGCATGTACAACCCACTCAGCTGGGACTTATTCACTGCCCAAAGCTGAACTCCTATACTCTACACCAGCTCGCAAGCTGTGCACATCCAACTCTTGAACTTCTTTAACGTCTCTGTTCAAAGACTACAAACACAGATTTTAACGTCTTTGTGTCAAGACAGATTTGGTGTTGGGTTTGTGATTCACTCAATTATTCTAATAAGCTCTCAAATAAATATGTGAGTAAATATCTGTGTGTGTGAGATTTACAGTGTAAGCTCAACTCTCAAATAATAAATCTCACACACGGGAAGTTGCTCTCTGAGCTGATTTAGTTCTGCAGTCAACACTTGCAATTAGATTATTCTCCCATGGTGGTCGACTGCTTCACCTCTCTGTTTATCTTTCCTTTCTCCATCATCCTGTCTTCACCAGTTCTTCTTGAATAAATATCCTTCCACACTGATATAGCCGTTGGACACACATATCTATCCGTTGAAAAGCTTCTGTAGAATTTTGACATTGTGTGTACCTTACATCTTTTGTACTTGGGTAGTTGTGTTTATTTAATGCATTTCGTCTTCTTGTGAACTGATGTGACAACTCATCAGTTTGAATTTCCATATTCAAACTGATTCGTCCGTCTGCTTTGATCCTTCAGATCTGATACGGACTCTGTGCTGACCTGTTTGGATACGGCTTTGGCTCTTGATCTGTTCTGCTATTTGCTGAAAGCTTATCACCTCTGCTGATCATTCTGAGCTTCTCTTCTCTAAGCTGATAAACTCATCAGTTGACTTCTATGCTCCAGTTGATCTCAGATCTGATCCAGCTTTGATTTGATCTACTCTTTAGATCTGATCCAGCTTTGAGCTTCTCTTCTCTAAGCTTGTCCAGCTCTGAACTGATCTTCTCTATCGTTCAGATCCAGATCTACTTCAACTTTTCGTCACAGCTTACTGGTACAGCTTGGCCTTTGCCTGATTACGATCTGCTGACTCAGCTTTGGACGTCTCCGTTGCTGATCCAGCTTTCGTCTAAGTTGCTGATCCAGCTGTGAACTTTTCTGATATGCTCTATTCAATTCAGCTCTCAGCTTAATTGATTTCTTCAATGCTCCAAGCAGTTCAGCTCTCAGCTGAATTGCTCGTCCGAAAGCTGTTTTTGTTATGCTCTACTTCTTCGACATGCAGCTGTCTGCTGCTTAACTCTTCCAGATTGCTGCACGCTAAGTAAATACATTAGAAACATATCATCAAGTTTTTTGTAACTTAAAACTCAGATCTGGATCTGTTATACAGGTTCCAACAATCTCTCCCTTTTTGATTTACACAAAACTTGGAATAATCGATGCATGATCTAACAAATTCTCTCCCTTTTTGTGAGAATCAAAGAGGGATAGAAACCTGTCCTTCCCCTTAATATTTCAAATAAAGATCTCCCGAAGCTGACACAGCAGGAACTGTAGCAGCAGGGGTTTTTCAGATTTCAAAAATAAAAATAGATTTGGGGACGACGTATGCAAAAATGATATGATTTTGAAATGACTGATCGTATGCTACTGAAAATTCTCATTTATTTAGATTAGGAGATAATGAAAACTGAATTAACAGTACTTCTTCCATATTTCTCAGTTGTTGTCTCATGCGCTATTGATCAGCACAACCAGAAACAGAGAAAATGGCGTACACACAGATTACGCGTAATCTGTGTCAGCTCTATAGAAAAAGTAAACTTAAATTCAAAATGCATTACACCCCTTAAACTTCATAATATGAGTTTTAAAACTAAAAATCATTTTATAGCATATATACGAATTCAAGAAGAATCAGCTTTGGCACAACACTGAGAGAAACAGATCGCACACAAAAAAGAGACGCGATTTGTGCTGAAAAACAAAGCCAGAACTGAGATGGTGCTTCAAATATGTGCCCAATTTACTAAGATTAAGATAAATAATAATGGAATTTATAGAATCTCTTCCATTTCTCTTCAATTTTGTCCCATAACAAAACTAAAGATCTTGGCATACACAAATATCACGCATGATCTGTGTCAGCTCGTCAGAAGACATATCGCTGCACGTTCTTTTGGAACAATGCCCTACAATTCTAAAATCATTAATCTCCCTATCTTTTATAATGTAAGCTAATAGGATCAATATGGCTCGAAAAACAGGCCTAGGAGTTCATAAGGGGGGCGGGGTTGAATGAACTCCTTGGTATTTTAAATAATTTCGAAACCTTTCAAACGCTTTTTACAGGAATCCGCTTAACTTAAATCCGAGTTACCAGATTTAAGTTATCTCAGTCTTAAATCAGATTTCTCAACTAACAAATATTGTGCGGAAATAAGTTGATTAATCTGTGAACAGTGAAGCTTAAATAAATGCGATAAGTAAAAGTTCAGGGTCAAGAGTTTGTTTATGGAAGTTCGGATATCAATATCCTACGTCTCCACTTCTTCCTTTTCAGGAAGGTTCCACTAGAAGAGTTTGATGTTTACAGCCTCTGTAACCACCCAGTCACTGAGCCTCGCTCAAGATGAACTCCTAGCAATCTCCAATCAACAACAAGCAGATGTAACTGCTGAATACAACACTTAGAATTTCTATCAAACGGCTTTGTGTAGCACGTTTGTTACAGACTCAACAATGAATAATACAATGGAATACAAAGCTATTGAGACTGTAAATCTTCTTGTTTTAACAATAAAACTCGATTACACAAGGTAACCAGAAGATGTATCTCGAAGGTAATATCTGAGAAGGCTTGAACTGTGAAGTGTTCTTCGAGATTAGGAACTTGACTTAGAACAATTTCTGCAATGTAAATTTCCAGTAGCTGTTTGAGCTTTAGAAAGATAACTTCAATAGGCAAAAATGAGCCAGAGAAGGAGAGTAAGCAAGAGTAAGCGAGAGCTTCTTCAATTCAAAATCCAGCTATTTATACCATTCGTCCACAACGGTCATTAAATCTCGCGAAGGAAACAAAATCCCTTTTTGAATATGTGTCCATCGCATATTCTGCTCCACTAGAGGTAAATTGCGCTTCGTCAGAGCCAAAATGTCGTTTATCCATATTTGTGCAAACACCGTATAACGTCCTCTGTATACTGCATACTATTTACCCAAAATAGCACTGACGGTGTTTCCTTAATTCCAGGCAATTGTACGATTCAATCTTCACCATTGATTCTTTCCAATTTAAACATTGATAGCGCTTGAATCGATTCGTCGTTTGCGCCTGAAAGTTTTCCCTTTAATACTGCTATTTCTTTCTTGAAGAGGACGACTATTTCATCGCTGAATAGCTGTCACAACTGAATATATCAAAAGCTGAATGTTGAAACAGCTGAAATATGCCAACAGCTGAAATACTAGTTTCGTTACTCATGTAATCCATAGTCTGAATAGTTCCTAAATAGTCACAACTGAGTGAAAAGCAACTGTAGCCAACGTCTGAAAATACTCACTACTGATGTAGATACCCAACTGCTGAATACACTCGCTTCTGAAGTAGATACCCAACTGCTGAATACACTCGCTTCTGAAGTAGATACCCAACTGCTGAATATTAACCAGAGACTAATTGCGTACCCCTTTGAATCAACATCTGAATAACGTTTCAATAGCTGAGTACTTGCATCTGAATATGCGAAGCTGTTAATTGCAAAGTCTGATTTTCCAGAAGTAACTTAGAATTCAGCACTTGTCTTATTTTTGTTATCACCAAAACTAATAAATTTTATCTAAAAATTTCCCCCTTTTTGGTGATGACAAAACTTAGCAGCCTTTTGACTTATGAGGATAGGCAAAAGTAAATTGCACAAAGTCTGCTGAAATTTTATAAATTTCATTACTGATTAATGTACATAGGATTTGTACAAGAAACAGAAACAAAAGTCCTAGAACTGTCTTTTTCCCGAAATCCAATACTCAGCATCTCGCTTGGGCGGTAAATATGGTCCATAATTTATACGACCACCAGATCCACCACCACTTTCGGAACGCCTTCTCTTTGAAGAACCACTGCTGTCACCTCTTCTCCTACCATCACCACCTCTGTTACAACCTTCTCTACTGACAGTGCCTCCACCATATCTGCTTGGGTCATCTGCTCTACTACCACTTCCACCACTTGGTCTATTTTGGTCATGAGGAGGCGGTTGAGGGTGGCTGCTACTGCCTTCCCCCTTTTTGTCATCACTGCCCTTAGTGATAAAGGCAATGAGTTCAGCAAGATGAGCGCCAAGAGAAGCCAATTGTTTCTGTGTTTCCACACGGAACTCCAGTAGATCATTGTGAATATCAGCCAATTTGTCATCAAAGTCCTTAAGATAACACAGCCTTGAGATCCTTGACTTCTTTTTGAGTAGCCGCTAAATCTGTCGATAATATGGCATTTTGAGCTCAGACAGCTTTGAGTGCTAGCGCTTTTTGAGTAGCCGCTAAATCTGTCGATAATATGGCATTTTGAGCTCAGACAGCTTTGAGTGCTAGCGACAGTGCGTTGTTATCATTTTGAGCTTCCTGGCGAATACTTTTGAACAAACCCCGGAAGGCTTCATTTTGCGCAGCAAGACTATCAAGGAAGACTCTTTCAACATGATTGATTTTGCACATAACTTCGCTATGAGCATCACCCGACTTTCGAGAATCCCTCATTTGATTAGCAATAAGTTTGGAGAAAGATTCCCGAAGAGCAGCAAGAGAAGCAGAGATATAGGTGGCAGAAGAAGGCAAGATAAACTGGTCAAGAGCTGCGTCAGCTTCCGTAGATATGTCATTTGCATTGAAGTGCAGGGAAGAATCAGCAGAGGAATCTGGATAATCGCCATGTCGATCAATATCCATCTGTACATCTTGCTTTGCAGCATCTGAAGAAGTAATTAACTGTACATCGGGAGCAAAGACTGAATCTGGTGAAAAAGAAATATGCGGTAACTATACACCTGTATCAAAAATATTAGCAGAGCCCAAAGAAGATCTGATCAAAACGGTAGCTGAACCGGAAATACTGAAATCAACTGTGAGCAACCTACTAAATAGACTGTATATGAAAAACACTGTACACAACTGAGACCATCCCATAGAGGTAACCGTTGGCCTCTGAAAAGAAAAAACTGAGACTGGCTGAACAACAGCAATAGCCCTGCAAAATTGAGAGAGCCAAGCGGCAGTAGCTTTCCAGAAACAACGAATGTTGCGGCTTCAATACATACGTCAGCCCACCGCTTATTTAGAAACTTGAATAATTCACTAACAGGTGGGAGAGTATCTACATATGAAAGCCAACACGGGATAACAACTATACTGGAGGCAACTACTCTTGGTATCTGCTGCCAGTAATCAGCACAGGGTTCAATAACCCAAGTTCCATTAATACGAAGCATTGTCCTGATCCAGCAGGTAGATTTTATGTTGGTGTTGGATCGGGCAATGACTGCGCCACGATCACGATTTGGACCCTCAAAAACTGGTAGAGCATCACGGCTTTTCCCATCTAAGACCGTGTGCCTGCGACAGCACCTTCAGCTCATCTATCACAAATAAATGAAGGTTGGATAACATATCCAGAACCTTCATATCAACGGCAGAAGTGGCAACACCGGGAACAAAATTAGGGAGACGGATTTCCAAAAACTTCCGAAGGAGCAATTCTCTGTACTTTGTCAATATATACATCTTCCGCTGAAGGGCTATTCGTGTAGAATCTGTTTCTGCCCAAGATAAAACATGTCCCTCCTTCTCATATATATCTTCTATCTTCAAGTTGGCTAAATTCTTAAGGTTGAAAGAATTAAATAATCGATCTACTTAATCTATCACTTGTTCCCTCAACTGTACAAGCAGGTCAATATCTGCAACGATCAACAAAAATTGTTCTTTGACTGGGTTTCCCTTAACCGGGTCTCTTTCCTGAAGGGGCGCCTTCCCCTTATCAGTAGGATTAATCTTTGGAAGTCTGGCCTTGTACCAGTCTCCTTCATCGACACCTGGGATTGAGATGCTTTTGCCAAATAAAATCGGGGTAATCTCTCCAAAAGTGGAAGGTAGAGAGAGATCATCGGAAATGGTAGACAGAATTGCTTCTAGAGTCATCGACTCATCATCCGATATATTCTTATCAGTAGTGGGAGCAGCAGTTGCTGTTTCTGTCCCCTGAAAGAACTCTGTTTGCTCGGAAGATGTCTCCACAAGATAAACACCTGAACCAGTTTCTGTCTGAACACCGACGTCTGTTGCAGTGACCTTCTCAGTTACAAACTCCTCCTCAGTATCACTTCCTGTCTCAACTGGTCTATTAGCTTCTCTAGTAGCAAATTCCTCATAAGAAATATTAAACCAGAGCTCTGTTTCATCAGCTGTTTTAACTCCCTGATCCTCAACATCAAGTTCACTATCATTGGTTCTTCCAACATCATTCTCCACCTGAGCATTTTCAGCAATAACCTGCTCAATTATCTGATCAACAGGGTCAACAGGCATCTCTACCCTCTGTTCCTCAATTATATTCTCAATAGCAACCTCTACAGCAACAGTTGTTGGCTCTCCAACAATTTCATCATCAGAACCGAGTTCCAACCTTCTCTTCCTCTTTTGAATTTTACGTTTTGGTGCAGGAGGGGGCACAAAAGAAATTGGTGCAACAACTTGAACGAGTACTGCCTCAAGTGCTGAATCAGTAGCAACAGCAGCAGCTTTTCCAACACGGGTTCCGCTTCTCTTCAAAATTGGCTCATCAACAGCCGTCTGGTCCCTCTGTTCCTCTAATTATATTCTCAATAGCAACCTCTACAGCAACAGTTGTTGGCTCTCCAACAATTTCATCATCAGAACCGAGTTCCAACCTTCTCTTCCTCTTTTGAATTTTACGTTTTGGTGCAGGAGGGGGCACAAAAGAAATTGGTGCAACAACTTGAACGAGTACTGCCTCAAGTGCTGAATCAGTAGCAACAGCAGCAGCTTTTCCAACACGGGTCCGCTTCTCTTCAAAATTGGCTCATCAACAGCCGCTGGTCTCTTCCTAGACACAGCCTTTGTGACTGGTGTTCTCTTCACCCTGGGTACATCTGCCACTTCCTCCACACCAACCTTGTCATTAACAGTGATGTATCGGTGGACAGTCTTCTTGGTTAGGATTCTAGAAGAGGGGAACTCCGAGGAATCTCCCAATTCCAAGTTTGGAACATTCTCCAGCAAAAGACTGATTTGAATGGCATAGCCCTTGGCTTTCCTTGATCCCGCAGTTACCATATCCTTGAGAATATTAAACAGCAGCCTGTTCCAGTTTATTGCCACTCCACAAGTGATAGCTGCCATCATCAAAAACCTTTCCTGGGTGACCGCATCAAAGGTCCCGGCCTTTACAGATATTATCTTTGCCAGAATATCACTGAGAAGACGGAACTCAAATTTCGTCTCCCGCTTTTTGCCGGAAGTACTTACTTGTTCACCAGAGAGAGAGAAGATGCTCCTCGCATCAAATACAATATCCTTTGGAATCTCAGATAAATCTATCAGCCCATAAACTGGCAATTCAAACGTACTGGAAAACAACTCCTCAGAGATTTCCACCTGTTTCCCGCGAATAATACTGACTACCTTTCCGTCCCGGACGGAGCCGTTAAGAAAGAACTCTGTCAACGCATCTTCATATAAGACTACTGGGAAACCCAAGAATCCTGATAGGCCAGATGCAATTAGGGCTTCAAACATCGATACCATACCCGGGTTATCCATAGCAAGAACAGAGTCAAAACAGACGTGAAGGGTGTTGGTGAAGAGTGATGATGCCATCGCAGCTAGTTGATAAAAAGATAGAACACCTGAAAATATTTGCAAAGAACACACAAGAGAGTACGAGCACAAGTATACCAGAGAGTAAAAAGCTTAAGGTAAGTGAAAGGTTAAACAGGAAAGGCCGTAATATATTCAAGGAATGCAAAAAGTTACTGGAGAGAGGAAATGTGGATGTGACTTTTCGCATGATGAAAAACCAAGTGTCAATCATTCGACGGCGCGTACAATGTTTTGAAATGATTTTGAAAAGATTTTATCAAAATTGAGAAATAAGAAAGTGATTTTAAAATAATTTTTCAAATATTTTAATCGTACAGTGAAAAGTTTAAAACGCGCCAAAACCTTATATCGTCACAGCTGGTTTAATATATCGCTGAGGGTAGAGCAGGATCTGATCTCAAGATCCTATCCAACTTAATAAGCTTGCCTCAGCTGAAGATCTTTACGTTCCCCCTGAATAGAAGACTCGCAGCTGAGTTAAGCAACAGCTAGTCAACCTGGAAATTGTTAGTGCACAGACATTTCAATGCAATTCTAAGAGACCTAATATGTTTCTAAAATAAGAAAACTTAGCGTCTGGTAGAGATTTTGTGAAGATGTCAGCTACTTGCTGTTCAGTCGACACATATTCCAGCCGGACGTCTTTCATTAGCACGTGGTCCCTTATGAAATGATGACTGATGTCTATGTGCTTTGTCCTTGAATGCAGTACTGGATTTTGGGTGATCGTGATGGCACTGGTGTTGTCACAGAGAATGGACGCTTCAGAAGCATCAATGACATAGTCCTTCAGCTGGTGTTGAATCCATAGTATTTGAGCACAACTGCTGCCAGCTGCTAGGTACTCTGCTTCAGCTGTGGACGTTGCAATGGACGTTTGCTTCTACTGAACCAGGAAATCAGTCGATCCCCTAAGAATTGACAATTCCCACTTGTGCTTCTACGATCAATCCTACATCCTGCGTAGTCTGCATCACTATAATCGATTAGTTGAAAGCCTGAGTCTTTGGGATACAAAAGACCCACGTTGGAAGTGCCTTTCAAATATTTTAAAATGCGTTTCACGGCTATATAATGTGATTGTTTAGGCTCTGCTTGAAATATAGCACACATACAGACAGCAAACATGATGTCTGGTCTGCTAGCAGTTAAGTATAGCAAAGAGCCAATTATGCCGCGATAAAGTGATACATCAATGGCAGTACCAGCTTCGTCTTTATCCAATTTGATAGAAGAGCTCATTGGGGTCGCAGCTGCTGAACAGTTGTCCACGCCAAATTTCTTCAGCAGTTCTTTCGTATACTTAGCTTGGTTAATGAAAATTCCATTTTCCAGCTGTCGAACTTGTAAGCCCAGAAATAATGTTAGCTCGCCCATCATGCTCATCTCAAATTTGTCCTGCATAAGCTTCGAAAACTTTTGACACAATTTAGGGTTAGTTGACCCAAAAATAATATCATCAACATAGATTTGTACCAATAAGACATGATCAGCTTTTACGAATTTAAACAGTGTCTTATCAACTGTGTCTATAGTGAAATCATGATCGATTAAGAATTTGGACAGTGTATCATACCAAGCTCTGGGTGTTTGCTTCAACCCATACAGAGCTTTATCCATTTATAAACGTGGTTTGGATAGGTATGATCTACGAAGCCAGGAGGTTGTGCAACCTACACTTCCTCTGTTATAATGCCATTAAGAAATGCACTCTTAATATCCATTTGAAATACTTTAAAATATTTGAATGCTGCATATGCAAGAAACATGCGAATGGCTTCTAATCTGGCTACAAGGGCAAAGGTTTCATCAAAATCTATTCCTTCCATTTGCCTAAATCCCTGAGCTACCAGTCTAGCTTTATTTCTCGTTACTATTCCATCTTCATTCAGTTTGTTACCTACACTTCCTCTGTTATAATGCCATTAAGAAATGCACTCTTAATATCCATTTGAAATACTTTAAAATATTTGAATGCTGCATATGCAAGAAACATGCGAATGGCTTCTAATCTGGCTACAAGGGCAAAGGTTTCATCAAAATCTATTCCTTCCATTTGCCTAAATCCCTGAGCTACCAGTCTAGCTTTATTTCTCGTTACTATTCCATCTTCATTCAGTTTGTTCCTAAAGACCCATCGTGCTCCTATGACTGAATGATTTGAAGGTCTAGGTACAAGTTGCCATACGTTATTTCTCTTAAACTGATTTAATTCCTCCTGCATGGCTTCTACCCAGCTTGGGTCTGCTAAGGCTTCATCTATTTGTTTTGGTTCTATATGAGAGATGAAAGCTGAATCGAAATGCTCATGCAATAGCTGGCTTCGTGTGCGAACAGGAGATTCGATGTTACCTATGACCTGCTCAGGTGGATGATTTCTGTTCCACCGGAGATCAAGTCCAATTGGATTAGCTCCGTGTTCTTCTTGGATTACTTGCTGGATAATCACTTCTGGTTTTTCTGACACCAATTGATGATTTGCGTTGCTGGCTTGTGCTTCAGATGTTGGTCAAGATGCCAATTAATGTGAAGTACTCGCAACTGGTGCGTCAGATGTTGGTCTATGTGTGGAAAGATCTGTTTGTGCAACATCTGTTTGAGCAGCATCTGTTTGAGCAACATCTTGTGCATTCGTCACTTCAACTTCAGCAGCAGGCACACTTTGAGAGATTTGATCCTGTGTTGAGTCAACGTTATTCAAATCGATGACTACTGCATTACCTGGCAGATCTTGTTGAGCATTGTTATACGGTGTGTCCAGTGCTGGTTCCATCTCTGCTGAATGTCTATGTGGTGCCACGTCATCATCTGAGTCATCAATGCTGGATGATTCTAGACGTGTACATAAGTCGTTGAGGCTCGCAGCTAAGTTGGATCTAAAACTTGTCTCATCAAAGACAACGTGTGCTGACTCTTCAACAGTTAGACTTCTATTGTTGAATACTCGATAAGCCTTGCTCACTGCTGAATAGCCTATAAAGATACCTGCATCAGATTTTGCATCAAAAGTTGTTAGGTGCTTCTTACCATTATTATGAATGAAGCATCTACACCCAAACACCCTGAAATATGAAATATCAGGTTTTTTGCCACTCCAGATCTCATATGGGGTATTACCGTGCAACTTATTAATCACAGATCTGTTCTGAGTGTAGCAAGCTATGTTAACTGCTTCTGCCCAGAATTTTTGTGAAATACCAGAATAAGCAATCATAGATCTAGCAGCTTCTTTTAAAGTACGATTTCTCCTCTCAGCAATCCCGTTCTGCTGAGGAGTTCTAGCTGCTGAAAGCTCATGCTTTATCCCAATGTCTTCTAGATAAAAAGTTAATTTATGATTTAAAAATTCAGTACCACGATCACTTCTTATCCTATTGACTGTACAAGATATTTCATTTTGCAAACGTTTTAATAGACGTATCAGTCGGTCAGCGGTATCAGATATTGCTTTTAAAAACAACACTCAAGTAAATTTTGTAAAATCATCAATAATAACTAGGGTGTAGTTCGTTTCCCCTAAGCTAGTTACGGGAATAGGACCAAAAAGATCCATATGTAAAAGCTCTAAGATTCGGGAAGAACGTTTACCGCCTTTCTTTTTAAAAGTAGATTTGATTTTTTTGCCAAGCTGACATGCGGCACAGATCTTGTCCTTTGAAAATTTGATTTTGTACAGACCAGAAACCATTTCATGCTGACTCAAATGAGCAAGAGTTTTAAAGTTTAGATGGTTCATTCGCTGATACCACAACCAGCTCTTGGAAGAGTTGGCTGTTAAGCAAATTTGTTCAGATCCCATTGGTTCTGACCAATTGATAATGTAGGTATTACCCGACCTTTTACCTACCAATACAGTCAGTCCTTCTGGACTCTGAACTGTGCATGTGTGCTATTGAAAATTAACTATGTAACCCTTGTCACATAGCTGACTAATGCTAATCAAATTATAACGCAAGTTATCAACAACTAAGACAACAGATATTGAAATGTTACCGTTGATAAGCTTACCCTTACCCACAGTGTTACCATGAGCATTCTCACCAAAGACTATTTGCTCCTCTGTGAGGTGTCACATCTGTTAGCAGCTTTGGGTTTCCAGTCATATGTCTTGCACAACCGCTGTCCAGGTACCATATGGTTGATTCATCAGCAGCTTTGTACCTGTTATCCTGTAATCATAAAAACAGATTTTGGTACCCAATTTTACTTGGGTCCAGATAGGATTACCCCTTTCGGGACCCATACTTTAATTACTTTGACAGCTTTCCCAGTATGATAGTCCATAAGGGTCTGTTCATAAGTACTGTGAGATCTGTTGAGCTTTGGTTTGGTATTTTAACCATTCAGATCTCTACGAGGCCTAACCTTTTTCCATTCAGACTTAACCTTCTTAGAGCCACGTCTTTGTTGGTTCTGAACAAATGACTTGGATCCAGCTTTTGCCTTTTCCTTGTCAAGTCTGTTCTTTAGCCAACCAGACTTAGAACTCTCGGGTCTGTCATAGCCAATACCAGCTTTTCCTTTCTTATTCCATAGCTCCGAGATCTGATCATCATACCGTACCGACTCACATGGATCATGTATCACACTAGCTTTGACAAAGCTCATCTTTTTGAACTTGTCATGTGCTAGATTTGATTGAGTACAAGTCTCTCCAGAGCTGCTTTCACCAGTATTGAAACCTAAGCCAGTTCTATCATTCGCTGGCTTCTGAATCTCACACAGCTTGTCTGGAGAGATAGAAGACTGGGTCCAGGAGCTCATTATCATATTTAATTTTTCAATTTCAGACTCGAGCTCACAGGACTTTGATCTCAACAATTCATTCTCAGCCTTGGTTCTACTGAACTATTTTTCAAATCAGCGTTTTCAGCTATAACTTCCTCGAATGTGTGAGAAAGCTTTCTGTACTCTTTGACCATATCATTAAGTGCACTGACAATGTCTTCTCGTGTAAATTCAATATTGGAAAAATCAAATACCTCGTCATCTGAAGTTTGATCAGCCATGAGACAGTGAACTTCCTCCTGTTCACTATCGCTGGATGAGGAACTGCTGGATGAGGAATCTGAATCGGTATCAGCCCAGTTCCTGTTGCTTTCCTTAGCAACCAGTACTTTGCGATCATTCTTGCGGCTGGGTCTTTTATCACCTCTTGTCCTCATCCTCATATCTTTTGATCTTTCCTTGGATCTTTCATCTGTCTTCTCATCCATTCTGTATCGATTCTCCTTCTCTTCATCTCTTTTGTATCTATCCTCCTTCTTTGGCCTGTTGCAATCAGCTGCAAAGTGCCCTGGACTTCCACAATTAAAACAGTTCATATCAGTTGTAACTTTATCATTTTTATGAATATTATAAATGAGTAGAAGGATTGTAGGATCTTCTCAAGTATTTCCCAAACTTCTTAACGAAGAGGGACATGGCGTCATTGCTGAGTTGATCAGCTGTCTTGATAGTTCTTGGAGATCACTGTTCAGATGTTGTAGCTGCTAGCGCTTTAGTCGGCTAGGAGGTTGACGGTCCAGCTTCTTCTCTTGTTTCCAACTCGAACTCATAAGCTTTAAGGTTTGCAAATAGATCGTTAAGCTCCAGCTTATTGAGATACTTGGACTCCCGCATGGCCATCGTCTTAACGTCTCATTCCCTGGGCAACGCTCTCATCATCTTCAAAGCCAACTCACGGTTGCTATACTCTTTTCCCAAGCTAGTCAACTCAATCACCACGGTGCTGAATCGCTCATCAAACTCCGTCATTGTTTCTCCATCCTTCACCTTCATATATTCATATTTCTTCTGAGCGACAGTCAGCTTGTTCTCTTTTGTCTCATCGTTGCCTTCACATATTTGTGTCAGCTTTTCCCAAATATCTTTTGCTGTTGCACAGGTTTTTATCTTGCTGAACATGTTTTTTTCCAGTGTCTTGTAGAGAATGTCTCAGTCTTAAATCAGATTTCTCAACTAACAAATATTGTGCGGAAATAATTTGATTAATCTGTGAACAGTGAAAGCTTAAATAAATGCGATAAGTAAAAGTTCAGGGTCAAGAGGTTGTTTATGGAAGTTCGGATATCAATATCCTACGTCTCCCCTTCTTCCTTTTCATGAAGGTTCCACTAGAATATTTTTGATGTTTACAGCCTCTGTAACCACCCAGTCACCGAGCCTCGCTCAAGATGAACTCCTAGCAATCTCCAATCAACAAAAAGCAGATGTAACTGCTGAATACAACACTTAGAATTTCTATAAAACGGCTTTGTGTAGCACGTTTGTTACAGACTCAACAATGAATAATACAATGGAATACAAAGCTATTGAGACTGTAAATCTTCTGGTTTTAAGAATAAAACTCGATTACACAAGGTAACCAGAAGATGTATCTCGAAGTTAATATCTGAAAAGGCTTGAACTGTGACGTGTTCTTCGAGATTAGGATACTGGACTTAGAACAATTTCTGCAATGTAAATTTCCAGTAGCTGTTTGAGCTTTAGAAAGATAACTTCAATAGGCGAAAATGAGCCAGAGAAGGAGAGTAAGCAAGATTAAGCGAGAGCTTCTTCTATTCAAAATCCAGCTATTTATACCCTTCGTCCACAACGGTCATTAAATCTCGCCAAGGAAACAAAATCCCTTTTTGAATATGTGTCCATCGCATATTCTGCTCCACTAGAGGTAAATTGCGCTTCGTCAGAGCCAAAATGTCGTTTATCCATATTTGTGCAAACACCGTATAACGTCCTCTGTATACTGCGTACTATTTACCCAAAATAGCACTGACAGTGTTTCCTTAATTCCAGTAAATTGTACGATTCAATATTCACAATTGATTCTTTCCAATTTAAACATTGATAGCGCTTGAATCGATTCGTCGTTTGAGCCTGAAAGTTTTCCCTTTAATACTATTATTTCTTTCTTGAAGAGGACGACTATTTCATCGCTGAATAGCTGTCACAGCTGAATATATCAAAAGCTGAATGTTGTAACAGCTGAAATATGCCAACAGCTGAATGTTGTAACAGCTGAAATATTAGCTTCGTTACTCATGTAATCCATAGTCTGAATAGTTCCTAAATAGTCACAACTGAGTCAAAAGCAACTGTAGCCAACGTCTGAAAATACTCACTACTGAAGTAGATACCCAACTGCTGAATACAGTCGCTTCTGAAGTAGATACCCAACTGCTGAATACACTTGCTTCTGAAGTAGATACCCAACTGCTGAATACACTCGCTTCTGAAGTAGATACCCAACTGCTGAATATTAACCAGAGACTAATTGCGTACACCTTTGAATCAACATTTGAAGCTGAGTACTTTCATCTGAATATGCGAAGCTGTTAATTGCAACGGCTGATTGTCCAGAAGTAACTTAGAATTCAGCACTTGTCTTATTTTTTTATCATCAAAACTAATAAATTTTATCTAACATAAGCTGAAATCATTTTAAAATCGAAGCACCAGCTGACATTTTTCCGCACTAAAAGAAATTTTGAAAGAGCATCAGAGCACACAAATAAATTGTGTTTTAAAGTAGAACACGTGCTACTGAGTCACTTAATTTATTCAGATTAGGTGAAAATTGATAACTGAACAACCAGATTCTCTTTCATTTCTCTTATTTTGTCCAATGCGCTGAAATCAGCCCAACCAAAATAAGATATTGGCATACACACAGTACTCGCGCATTCTGTGTCGGCACGACAAAAGAAACACCGAAGTTCAAACATCATTTCTCACCTTTTCCTCATAAAATAAGCTTTTCAAAATTTTTAAAACCTTTAAAAAAAAGGCACATGTGTTTTTTTAAAGAAAAAAAATGCTCTTTTCAAAAACCACCTGCTCTGATACCACTTGTTAAGAAAGGATCAGATCTCACTGGGCACCTAAGACCGAAGGGTCGTGAGATCTGATCAGAGTTCATAAAATCTGTTGAGGTGCAATACCTCAGTGTTCTTGAAATCAAATTAGCACCAAGAACAGATCGGTTCAGGTAAAATTACCAAGGCGGAAAATACCCAAACTGAACCCTGAATTTATAAAAGAAACACATTTGAAATACTGCTGTGCTGAAAACAGGTTTAAACAGATGCTATGCGTGAATGCGGAAAGATTAAAATACTCATCTGTTGTTTCTGGAAGTTTGGATCTTAAATCCTTCGTCTCCCCTTCTTCCCGTAGGAAGGTATCCACTAGAAGACTTTGATTATACGTCAGCATGTAAAACCCACTCAGCTGGGACTTATTCACTGCCCAAAGCTGAACTCCTAGACTCTACACCAGCTCGCAGGCTGTGCACATCCAACTCTATGAACTTCTTTAACGTCTCTATTCAAATACTACAAACACATATTTTAACGTCTTTGTGTCAAGAAAAATTTGGTGTTGGGCTTGTGATTCACTCAATTATTCTAATCAGCTCTCAAATAAATATATGAGTGAATCTCTGTGTGTGTGAGAGTTACAGTGTAAGCTCAACTCTCAAATAATAAATCTCACACACGGGAAGTTGCTCTATGAGCTGATTTAGTTCAGCAGTCGACACTTGCAATTAGATTCTTCTCCCATGGTGGTCGACTGCTTCAACACTCTGTTTATATTCCCGTTCTCCATCATCCTGTCTTCACCAGTTCTTCTTGAATAAATAGCCTTCCACAGTGATATAGCCATTGGACACACATATCTATCCGTTGAAAAGCTTCTGTAGCATTCTGACATTGTGTGTACCTTAAGTCTTTTGTACTTGGGTAGGTGTGTTTATTTAATGTATTTCGTCTTCTTGTGAACTGATGTGACAACTCATCAATTTGAATTTCCTTATTCAAACTGATTCGTCCGTCTACTTTGATCCTTCAGATCTGATACGGACTCTGTGCTGATCTGTTTGGATACGGCTTTGGCTCTTGATCTGTTCTGCTATTTGCTGATAGCTGATCGCTTCTGTTGATCGTTCTGAGATGCACTTCTCTAAGCTGATAAACTCATCAGTTTACTTCTATGCTCCAGTTGATCTCAGATCTGATCCAGCTTCGATTTGATCTACTTCATATCTGATCCAGCTCTAAGCTATTCTTCTCTAAGATTGTCCAGCTCTGAACTGATCTTCTCTATCGTTCACATCCAGATCTACTTCAGCTTTTCGTCACATCTTACTGGTACAGCTTGGCCTTTGCCTGATTACGATCTGCTGACTCAGCTTTGTACGTCTCCGTTGCTGATCCAGCTTTCGTCTATGTTGCTGATCCAGCTGTGAACTTTTCTGATATGCTCTAGTCAATTCAGCTCTCAGCTGAATTGATTTCTTCAATGCTCCAGGAAGTTCAGCTCTCAGCTTAATTGCTCGTCCGAAAGCTGTTCTGTTATGCTCTACTTCTTCGACATGCGGCTTACTGGTACAGCTTGGCCTTTGCCTGATTACGATCTGCTGACTCAGCTTTGTACGTCTCCGTTGCTGATCCAGCTTTCGTCTATGTTGCTGATCCAGCTGTGAACTTTTCTGATATGCTCTAGTCAATTCAGCTCTCAGCTGAATTGATTTCTTCAATGCTCCAGGAAGTTCAGCTCTCAGCTTAATTGCTCGTCCGAAAGCTGTTCTGTTATGCTCTACTTCTTCGACATGCGGCTGTCTGCTGCTTAACTCTTCCAGCTTGCTGCACGCTAAGTAAATACATTAGAAACATAGCAGCAAGTTTTGTGTAACTCAAAACTCAGATCTCGATCTGTTACACATATCCCAACAAAGGTGAACCGAGTTTGTCTTGTTCAACCAGGCAACTCTTGCAACCGTGCTCCTAAGCTGAAACAGAAACAACACAGATGAAAGCTGAATGGTGATAAAAATACAAATAGATCCCTTGAACCTTTAAACTTTCAATTTGTGGATTATTGATTTCTGGGAGTTACAACTCTATCCCCTTAAAGAAATTTCGTCCCTGAAATTTACTCACGAAACGAAGCTGGGTAGCGGTGACGCATATCAGCTTCAACCTCCTAGGTTGCTTCTCTTTTTAAGTGGTTTTCCCACTGAAATTTGACCGTTGGAATAGTTTGATTCCTCGGTCTTCGGTCCTCCCTAATAAGAATCCTCATCGGCTCTTCTTCATAACTCATATTAGGCGTAAGCTGTATCGGTTCGTAGCTCAGTACGTGTGAAGGATTAGGAACATATTTTTGTAATGCTGAAGCTTGAAACACATTATGCACTGCTAATAGGGGTGGAGATAGAGCTGATCGATTAGCTAGCGTCCCAACTCTTTCTAATATCTTAAATGGACCAATGGATCTTGGTGCTCAAATGGACCTTTCCTTCCAAATCTTATTACCCCTTTCATGGTGAAACCTTCAGAAACCCATGGTCTCCAGCTTCAAAACTCAACTCTCGCCGTTGATTATCAGCATAGCTCTTCTGTCTACTCTTTGTTGTTATCATTCATTCACGTATCTTGTTAATGTCTTCAGTAGTTTGTTCCACAATGTCTGGTCCTATATCCACTCTTTCACATAAATCATCAAAGCACTTCGTAAGGTTCCATCTCTATTAAAGCCTGGTAACTATTGTTGTATGTGAATTATATCAAGGGTAACTTGTAATGTCAAATTTCAGTAAAATCAATCGCACATCAGTGAAGTAGATCTTCGAGTGTCTGGATTACTCTTTTCGATTGGCCATCTGTTTAGGGGTGGAAAGCTTATTTTACGTGTTTGGTCCCCAAAGCTCAATGTAAACTTTTCCAGAACATAGATGTGAATATTGGATCTCTATCCAACATGATGGAATCTGGGATACCATGCAGTCTCACTATTTCCTTGATATATTGCTCGGAGTACTTTTTTAGATCATAGGTCATATAACAGGCAAGAAATGAGCTGATTTGGTTAATCTATCTACTATAACTCAAATGGAATTGAACCCATGTAAGGTTCTGGGTATACCTACTACGAGTCCATAGCAATGTTCTCCACTTCCATTCTGGTATGGGAAGAGGCTTTAACATGTCTGCTGGTCTTTTGTGAGGACTGTAATTATCAGGTTGTGATTAGTGTTATGATTTCGAACAGATTTGAGGAATTAGTCTGATTTAATCTCGTAAGATGTTGAGCAGATTTGTTTGGTGTGAGGATTTAATCGGAGAAATATGCCTGGTGTGAGGATTTAATCGGAGAAAGATTTGAGGAATTAGTCTGATTTAATCTCGTAAGATGTTGAACAGATTTGTTTGATTTAGAAGTGTATCCGGTGAGTATCGTTGCGTGAGAGATAGCGTAGTGTTGGTCAGATTTGGTATATTGCCTATCGCTGGAGTTCATATTTGGAGAATACCCTGCGCAGGAGATTAGAAGCGCTGGGGGAATCAGTTTGGTTTGTTATTTTCAGATATGAGTGAGATCTGGGTGTCCAGATCTGTCCCTCGTGTGTTTGAGCGAGTTGCCTTTAGCGGGAAATGATACGATGTCGTTTTGGATTACTCGGGTAGACGCGAGTTGATTATAGATGATACCGTGTCATTCTACATGTATCAGATTTGGCGTTGGTTGAGTAGAAGATATGGGACGTCGTTTAGCGAGCATCAGATTTGAGGAGAACTTGACTCTGGTGCGGCGTCGTTGGTCAAAGTCATGTGTTGGTCAATGGTACTGTGTGGATCGATCTGATTCGTGAGTTTGGTGTAGACCGGTGTGGTTCGATGATTTCAGATTTGACCATATCTGGATGAGCGAGTGGGCCTTGGTCGTGAGATCTTTTTGTTTGGAGCGGGACTCCAACGCGGCGTCGTTTAGTGGTCGTGCGTTAGGTTAGCGTAGAAAGGTCATATCTGAGTTAGAGATAAGATCTGATGTAGCGCTGAGATCTGAATGCTGGAATCAGCTTTGACTTAGTAATTGACTTTCACTGTAGCTTTGACTGGGAGGTTTATATATAAGTGTTGAGCAACACTTAGTCGATTTCGTACCCAACATTTCTTATCTTCTTCCCGAGAGTCTTCGAAACTCTTACTGTTCATCGAACCCTTTCTCCGTCAATTGCAATCGATTTACACTGCCGTTTGGAGAAAGATTGGTGGAACTGGGTTCGTATTTCTTAGATCTTTCGATTTGATACCAGTTTGGAGACTTGAATCGACGTGTTGAGGGAGCACGAAGTAGTTGCAGAGTTCGAATATCTTCACGATTGTTGGACGATAGTTCTTCAGGTCTTTAGCAGCTTTGGGTAAGTGATTCCTTATTGATTTAAGCTTTGATTGAGAGCTGGATAGTGCTCTGTAGATTTGAGGTAGCTGAATTAGGCTACGCGGCTTTAGGCTGTAAGCTGAATGAGCTGATTTATGAGATATCTTGACAGATTTGGCTTTTGAGCAGTTCCTATCGTGTCTTTCCGTGACCTGGTGAGGCAGGAGGTTTGAGCAGCGTACTGGTGCTGAGTTTAAGTGAAATCTGTCGAGGCAGAAGCTGTTTGGAGGTACGGATTTGAGCTTATTTAAACAGCTTTGGCAAAAGCATGAAATATTTCCAGCGTGGTCTGTATGCTGTGATTGAGTGTTTACGTGAATAGATTTGATTGACTGTGATTTGATTATCTGTTGTTTACGTATGATTATGTATGTTAGTGAATTGGTATTGACTCGCATTCACGCATACACATTGAGCCTGAATCTGATTGATGCCCGAATTGAGCTAGCGTTGTGATCGGTCGGCTGACTTGTAGCGCCTGAAAGGTCTATCATCGAGGTGGTGGTCGGTTGAGTCGTCGCGCCTAAAGACCACTGCTGTGATGGTCGACTGTGTGTCACTCCTGAAGATCACAGATCGATGATTTCCACCGGCTGATTGGTTGTGCGTGGTGTTGAGGCTCCTTTGATTGCCAGCTTAGTTGTTGGCATATATTACCAATGTTCTTTGATACCCTCATGCATATCATGACTTTAAATATTTCATGTTTTATGAATTGCTGGTTTATGAGTGCTCTTCGTACTGAGGTTTGACCTCGTTTATTTCTCCTATTGTTGGGTTTCTTTGGTCTGTGTTGGCCTTTGCAGGTTCTTCAGGTAATCCATCTGGACTGATTGGAGCGTCAGCTGGTAGATCCCCATTCTGAGTCCCAATTATATGTATTATGTATTGAACCAGGGGATGCCCTGTGTTACTTTGTATTGGGGTATCTGTATTTGATGATTGCTGGTTTATGAGTGCTCTTCGTACTGAGGTTTGACCTCGTTTATTTCTCCTATTGTTGGGTTTCTTTGGTCTGTGTTGGCCTTTGCAGGTTCTTCAGGTAATCCATCTGGACTGATTGGAGCGTCAGCTGGTAGATCCCCATTCTGAGTCCCAATTATATGTATTATGTATTGAACCAGGGGATGCCCTGTGTTACTTTGTATTGGGGATCTGTATTTGATGCATACTTGGATTTTTTGTATGTTGTTGATGTTTTGGATTTGAGTTAAATCCTTATTTTGATTATGAACTTATTTTGAATGATATTTTGGATCAGGCCCAAATTCGAAAAAAGTTTTTAAGCCCATATTTTGATGCTTCCGTATAAATGTGATTAATTGATTAGTTAATCCATGATTTAGCGCACCAGGCCTGACACTTTGGTATCAGAGCTTAAATTGGGATAAGCTCGATTTCTTTTCCATCACACCAGAGTCTAGGCACAGATTTTTAGCTTTTGATTTTTATTGACTCTGTGATTTTGATTATCTGCCTCTATGATTTACCTGTTAGTTCTTACCTCTCAGTTGTGGTAGATGCCGCGGAGGAGAGGTAGGAGTAGAATCGCTAGGCAGGTAGATGGGGAGTCGAGAGCCCGAGGCAGTATTGAGGATTTTGAGCAGCATAGTATACCTTTGCGTCATCGCTCTAGACAGACAGAGGTAGATGTGACTAGACAGACTGGCGAGATGGATCTAGTCTTGGCTAGGTTTCCGAGGATGAATCCCCCTACGTTTACTGGCGCCGAGGGTGGTTTTATGGCTGAAGGCTGGTTAGAGCATATGGAAGAGTTGTTTGATGCGGTGGAGTACTCTCAGGAGAGGAGACTGAAGTTGGTCGTTTTGCAGTTGAGGGATAATGCTCAACGCTGGTGGAAGGGTACTTCCCAAGTTATGAGAGATAGTGGGGCTTTGATTTCTTGGGAGAGCTTATGTGCAGCTTTTCGACAGGAGTATACTCCTGAGTCCTTCTACAACAACCGTGAGCGGGAGTTCGATAATATGAAGCAAGGGAACATGAGGGTAGCTGAGTATGCTAGACAGTTTTCGTCGCTTCTATCGTATGTTCCCCATGTTGCTAACCAGGAGAGGACGAAGGGGATCAAGTTTCTGAGGGGTTTGAGGCCTGAGTTGTTCCGTATGGTGTTAGCTAGTTCTCCTGCGACTTATGCTGAGGCAGTGGATAGGGCGATAGACATTGAGGAGAGTCTGTTGGAAGCTCAGAATCAGGTTCAGCCGACTGCTGGATGCACTTTTCAACCTGTGCCCGAAGCGATGCCATCGTTTCAACCTCCTCAGACTTCGCAGCAGTCGAATGGTTAGAGGTTTAAGCCTTGAGGGAAGCAGTTTAAGAGACGATCTAATTCAAGTTCTTCTGGTTCTGTTAGCTCGGTAGTAGTGGCTCTGGAGGAGTGATGTGTGGTCAGTGCTATGAGACCCGAAAGTCTATTGGATTAATTGAGTTAATTAATCGAGTTTGGCATAGACCAGATTTGGCTTGAACAGATATGGGATGAGCCAGCTTTTAGCTGGTATGCTTGGTGAAGCTATCGGGTCAGATTTGATATCGGAAACAACTCTGGGAAGTTTGGGAATTTTGCGGAGTAGCAATCAGATCTGAGGGTTGATCAGATTTGGAGGTAGAATCTGGTTATCGAAGGAAGTTGTGGACGCGCTAGTGTTTTCTTAGCTGCTAACGAAACGGCATCGTTTTGGAAGAAACCATATTTGAGTTCGAGTGTGTTAGTGTTTAGTAGACAGGCCAGTTCATATGTTTCAGATTTGGCGGGTTTTGTGAGTCAGATCTGAGTGTTTTGGCGTGGATGCGATGCGACGCCATTTAGTGATTCAGACTTGGCTAGCGGGATAATGTGTCCTAGTGTGCGAGCGGTCTTTGGTGCGACGTCATTTGGATAAGTTCCAGGTCTGTTTGTGCGTAGAGTTCAGATCTGGAGTGATACTCAGATCTGAGTTGGGATCATCTTTGGATATTAGGTTGTCGGTGGCTATTTTCTATCAGATCTGGGAGACTTAAGTATATATATTGAGGACTTTGACTTTGTTCTTGCCATGATCTCTTTCCGACACTTAGAAATATTCTCGTAATCTTACCCTGTCGTGATACACCAGCTACTGTTCACCGTAGTTTATTTCGTTCGATTGCCGGTGGTAGACAGCTCCGACGGATACAAGAGTGGTAGCGCTGGACTCCTCTTGTTAAGGCGATTCTTCTCATACCTCTTTTGCAGGCTTGGGATTAGCTGAAAGAAGATCGCGAAGGAAGCTTCTCTGTGTAGTCTGTTAGCATAAGCGCAGATTTGATTATGTCGTTCAGGTAGCTCGTTGGGTAAGTGTTAGTTTCTACTTTGTGCTTTGTTTAGAGATGTTGGTTGAGCTAGAGAGGTAGGACCGAGCTGGTGGAGATCGTAGCTTCCTGTTCGTAAGTTCTGTGTTATTGTCCCTGAGCCTCTGTTGTGTTCTTGGTTAGCAGGTTTCATATTTGGTTGCTCGGGACTTCGTTTGTTGTAAATATAGCTCAAAACTGAGGTACGGATGTGAGCTTGTTTTACAGCGTTGGATTTGGCATGGATATATGTGTTTGCTTGCTGATCTGCTGTACTGTGTATGCTATTTCGTTGGCTGTTGTATTCTGTTTCATTCTGCTGCATGGGCATACATGCATTATTCATGTTTGAGCTCAGATCTTGTTTCTCCGTGCCTTGTTATCTTGATCTGTGTGTACCATGATGCTTGTATTGGAGGACGAGCGGGTAACTCCCGTATACCTCATCTCCCTGCTAGGATCTGTTAGCCACTATGAGCGGAGTGGATATCTCCCACATCTGATGAGCTCGGCAACAGAGGTTGAGTGAATTGTTGTGCATCTGGTACCGTGTGTTGAGACGAGTGGGTAGCTCCCATATACTCACACACCTCGTGGTCACTATTGCTCAGTTGATCTGTTGATTGTTGTTGAGTTGTTCCTTGAGATTCCTTTGGCTCCCTGCCTTCGGTTGTAGCCTTGTCTCATGCATAGCATTCGCATTTTATCTGTTGCTATCTTACTGTTGTTTTTCAGTTTCTCTCCGTACTGGGGTTTGACCCCATGTCCCTCTGGGGCTGGTTGTCTTGTTTGCCTGTGTGTGTTTTCAGGTTACCATGGTTTCAACGCTGTTCGTGGAGTTGATCCAGCTGGTAGTGCCCCAGGAGGTGGATAGAGTGTCCCAGTTATAGTAGTAGATACATATGATATTGTATTGTATCTATGTTGGTATATTTTGGAGTCACTCTATATTTTTATGTCAGCTGTGTTGTATTTGGTTTTCGAGTGTTGTAAAACTGTTATTTTGAATAACACTGTATTTTAATTATGTTTTCAAAGTCAGGAAAAAAGCGAAATTTAGCCACTATTTTATTGCTTCTGCTATTTTTTTGCGTGATTTATCTCTGAGTTGAGCACGAGGCCTGACATTTTTGGTATCAGAGCTTAAGGTAGGATAAGCTCGATTTCTTTTGATCACACTTGAGTCTAGGCACAATGTTGCTTGCTGCATGTGCATGACTATGTGATATATTTATTGTTGTGTGACCTTACCCTCTTAGTACCTTCGTAGATGCCGCCTAGACATAGGGGTAGAGGTAGAGGGCAGATTCCGGAAGAGTCTGAGGGTCAGAACGAGGAGGTGCAACATAGTGGGTCTTTTCGTAGACGTACCAGACATGTTGAGGATGAGGTTGATGAGCTGGCAGCCCGTGTGGACGACATGAACTTGTGATGGCGAGGTTTCAGCGGATGAACCCTCAGATGTTTAACGGTGATGAGCCTAGTTTCGATGCGGAGTCCTGGTTGCAGCACATAACTGGGTTGTTTGATCGTGTGAGGTTCGATGACGAGCGTAGGTTGAGTTTGGATACGTTTCAGTTGAGGAGGAGCGCTGAGCGTTGGTGGAGAGGTGATTCTTGAGCGCTATAGGAGACTGGTGTAGGGATTTCGTGGAACAGTTTTTGTACTGCCTTTCGACAGGAGTACGTCCCTGAGTCCTATGTTAACATCATGGAGCGTGAGTTGGATAACTTGTTGAAGGGGACAATGTCCGTGGGAGAGTATGCGCGGAGGTTTTCTTCTCTTCTTGCGTATGTTCAGCATGTTTCTGGCCGAGAGAGAGCGAAGGGGAACAAGTTGTTGGAGGGACTCAATGAGGAGTTGTATTCTTTGGTGTTGGCGGGTTCATCGACGAGTTATGCGGATGCGGTGGACAAGGCTATGGATATTGAGGAGGGACTGCAGAACCATAGGTATCGTGTTAGGCTGCATGTGATGCAAGGTAACCGTCCCATTGTTCCGGGGGTGCTACCTTCCCAGTCTTTGCAGTCATCCCAGCCACCCCAGCAGCAGGTAGCCCAACAGTCTGGACACCCTAGGTTTAGACCTCGTGGTCGTCAGTTCAAGAAGAAGTCTGGTTCTAGTTCTTCTGGCTCGGGCAGTTCTTGCAGCAGTAGTTCCAAGGTCGAGTTTTGTGGCCAGTGTGGAGGAAGTCATCCTACGGTGTAACAATCGTGGGCAGTATGGACACTTTGCGAGAGTGTGTCCTTTGGCTGGATCTCAGCACACCGCTGCCTCACCGCAGGGTCGTGCGGGTGGATCGTCTAGAGGTATTTCTTTTCCTGCTCCGTAGCAGAGGTTGGGAGAGCCTCGGTATAGGCCGTTCCAGCAGCCTTGTCCTTCGCGGTTTTGACAGTCTTCCCAGCCCCAGTTTTCAGGACCTCAGTATGCCCAGGTTAATGCCATGACAAGGGAGCAAGTGGAGGGCACGCCAACAGGAGTGATCTTAGGTACTTGCTTTGTCCTTGATTTTGCTACGCATGTATTGTTTGATACAGGAGCATCGCACTCGTTTATTGCTGATGCATTTGTGGTTGAGCATAGTTTTCATACCACCTCTTTGAGTGATGTTATGTCTGTTGCAACCCCTATCGGCGCGAGCCTGTACTCCCAAGAGATTTTGTTGAATGGCATTCTTAGGTTTGGTGAGAACGTGTTGGTAGCGAATCTGATCACGCTAGTGATTGCATAGTGGGAATGGACGTGTTGTCTGGTTATAGGGCCACCGTGGATTGTTTCCATGGAGTTGTGCGTTTTAGGCCCCAGTCTGGTGTGAAGTGGGACTTCTATGGTCTCTATTCCTTTAGTCTATGCGATGGAGATGTTTAGCCTGTTGTCGTTGGAGAATGCTGGATTTATGATCTATGCTTTGGATGCGTCTTCTTCGTCGTGTGTGAAGATTAGTGATGTTCCCGTGTTGGGGAAACTTGGCGGATCCGGATCACGCCTCCCGGCGAGCAGCGGAAGAACAAAAATTGGGCCGGGAAACGATCAATACAATTCAAAACATGCAAAGCTATGAACCATTCTTAGGGTGTTTTAGTTGATTACCTTGCTGGCAACTCGTGCCTGGCTCCGACCAGTTTCGCGAGAAAACCGGCACTTCACGGTAGGCGGCGGTAGATTACGTCAATCAGGTCCACGACCGGAAGCGAGACTCCTTCGTCAGCCTGCACTAGAAGGCCTGACGAGATCAGCGCGGACGGATTCTCCTCGTCAAGTTGGCCGGAACAAATTCCGGCGAAGCGAGGCGGCGGCGGCGGCGGCTTTTGAGAGAGGAGAGGGGGCGGCCACTTAGTTGGGGTTAGGGTTTGATTAATGTGTTGTTAGTTATGAAGCCTAAGTCTACATTAAGTAGACTCATGATAGACTTGGACCGGCCCAACGGGCCCGGGTCCAACGGATGAACATTCGGTTCATCCCTATCACCGTGACTTCATCATAACTCCGATCGCCGATCAGATCAGACGGATCAACTCAGTTTCCAAAGCTGAATACTATGATCTGAAAAATCATTTTTCAGAACCCCAGTGCAAAATGACCGTTTTGCCCCTCAACAGCGGAAATCACGATTTGACCCCTGTTGACTTTTAGGAAGTCGCACTCCCAAAAATCCTCTTCTCATGCTCAACACATTGAGCTCAGTATCCATGTGGGAATATCGAATCCAGTACTTGTGTGACCCTCAATGGTTCAGGGATACAGCTAGCCGCGGGCCCACAACCATTGTGGCTCCGGAATCACAATTCCGGACTTGCCCATCGGATCATGGTAAGAGCGTCTAGCAACATCGCCCCATGATCCCCTAGGTATCACTGATAGTGCCTGCAAGAACCAGTTGGTCGTGGTTAGCGTACAGTACGGTCATTTCAATCCATATATCCCGATCAGATCAACGACCATTGGTAAATCGAGAGTCGCTATAGATCCGATAGCTATGCATACATCTTGGAGATCGAATAGTGACATCACGAGTGTAACTAGGTAAACCCATTTACCTAAAACACTTCTAGTACTCTGGCCAGAGATTTATACACTATTATCCCCTCAGATAGCATAGGATATCCACACATGTCTGCGAGCGGTGAATCTTCGACAACGATGCATCGACTCCTACATGCATCGGGGTCTCACCCAATCCCGCCGCCTGATGACCCCAAGTGAGTCGGCAAACGGGTCAAAGTGAGACGCCTATCATGTAGAGTCTCAATGACGTTTCGAGTCGTGAGGACTAATCAGTACAACCAAGACCTCGGACTTATCCACTCGACAAATGGTAACCACTTGGAAAGTCCGAACGAGGGTAGTTCGATAGATCACCAGGTCACTATCTATCTGCATGCTCAGAACATCACAATGTTCCCTACCAATGAAAAATGGTACTTCGCATCGCAGATACTAGTCTCGAGCTCGGGCGGCCTTATCCTCATTTTGACGGCCCAATCGACTAAGAACCAATTCAGAATACACAGTGGCTATTAGATGTGTTTCATGATAGCCGTCATACCCACTATCACATCTAACATACACTATAGTGCATTCTAGGTCTTTACTCAACGCAATTGTTAATAATCATACAACACAATGAAAGTAAAGAATGCCATAAACAAATGCGAATATCATATATAAAGATTGTCATATACAAGAGTCTATAAACCCACACGCCACAAGTTGGCTAGTTGGGCATCTACTCTAACAATCTCCCACTTGCCCTAAAGCCAACTACTCATCAGACGCAGTCCCATTGTTTCGTGATGTTTTTCAAACAAGGGTCCAGGCAAGGGCTTCGTAAGTGGATCAGCAACGTTGTCAGCAGAGGCGACTCTCTCAACTGCTATGTCACCTCTAGCCACAATATCCCGGATTATGTGGTATTTCCTCAGTATATGTTTGGATCTTTGATGAGACCTAGGCTCCTTTTCTTGCGCAACGGCACCCGTGTTGTCGCAGTACACCGGGACTGGACCAACTCCATTAGGAATGACGCCCAACTCTTGGACGAAATTCCTTATCCAAACCGCCTCCTTAGCAGCAGCTGATGCTGCGATGTACTCAGCCTCAGTGGTTGAATCCACGATGGTGTCTTGCTTGGAACTCTTCCAAGAGACAGCACCACCATTGAGCATGAATACAAATCCAGAGGTAGACTTCGAATCATCCACGTCACACTGGAAGCTAGAATCAGTGTAGCCTTCCAGTTTCAGTTCACCACCCCCATAGACCATGAACATATTCTTAGTCCTTCGTAAGTACTTAAGAATGTCCTTCACATCCTTCCAATGCAATTGGCCGGGGTTGGCCTGGTAGAGGCTCGTGACACTCAGAGCATATGCGACATCCGGTCTAGTCGAGATCATGCCATACATAATACTACCTATTGCCGAGGCATATGGCACACGTGTCATACTCTCTATCTCCTCATCAGTCTTCGAACACATAGACTTAGATAGAGTGACCCCGTGGCACATAGGTATGTGTCCTCTCTTGGACTCTTCCATAGAGAACCTCTTAAGTATGGTATCGATGTAGGTAGCTTGGGTGAGTCCGAGCATCCGTTTCGATCTATCCCGATAGATCTGTATTTCAAGAATATAGGATGATTCACCCATGTCCTTCATCGAAAATCTACTAGACAACCAGACTTTAGTTGACTGCAGCATTCATCATTCCCAATGAGTAGAATGTCATCAAGATAAAGTACAAGGAATGTCACACGCTTTTAACTACCTTCTTATACACACATGGCTCCTCGGTTCTTGATGAAACCAAATTCCTTAATTGTTTCATCAAATCTCAGGTTCCAACTTCGCGATGCTTGTTTGAGACCGTAGATCGATCTCT
>KV001312.1:2030-13785 GCA_001598015.1 Dorcoceras hygrometricum | reverse complement strand
AACCGAATCACAAAAACCTATCGCATACACCTAACAAATTGGGCACGGCTCTCGATCATCCCAATCATGCAGATAATCTAATTAACATGCATAAATTAAATAATCAAATTATTTATCCACAAAATCATATTTTAATTACGAAATCGCATTTTATAAATGAAATCGTATTTTGTCGATAAAATCAAATTTTAATCAACAAAATCATATTTAATTTATAAAATCATATTTCAAAATTAAAATCGTATTTTGCAATTTAATTGTATCAAATTGGGCTTAAACAAATTCTAGGCCCAAAAATCTCAAATTTTCAAAATCGACCAAAACGGGCCCGATATCGTATATCGGCCCAAAAACTTCACGGGCTGCCCGGGATAGGCCCGTACTAAACCCTAGAAGAAATCAGCCGTCACGACATCGCCGGAGACTCGTCGGACGGCGGCCGCCGCCACCATGTTGCGAGCGGCCTTGCGCCGCGCGCTGTCGCGCCAAGCGCGACGCACATAGCGTCTAGCAGCCTCCTCGCGCAAGCCTTCCTCAAGCAGCGCACCACCGTGCGTCGAACAGCGGCCAACGATTGGCCGTGATGCGCGACCAGCGCGGCCGTGATGCACGACCAGCGTGCATCTCCTGCGCGACCAGCGGCGCAACACCGCTCAACATTCGTGCAATCAGCGCTGCCCCAACGGTCGGCCAGCGTGCCACAATCACGCGACCAGCGTGCGTCCAGGAGCCGCCCATCGGGCGACCAGCGCGTGATGATGTCACACGCGATGCGCGACGTTGCGCGCGCGCATGCGGCCATGGCGTCGGGTGGGTGCCGCCGCCCATGGCGGCGGCCGGTGGCCAACTTCAAAGTTTTGATTTTTGTTTCTGAAAAATCGAGACATTAGATACAATAAGGCAGCAATTGTATTGATCAGATCCGAGCCTTGGCTCTGATACCACAGTTGGGGAACCTTGGCGGATCCGGATCACGCCTCCCGGCGAGGCAGCGGAAGAACAAAAATTGGGCCGGGAGACGATCAATACAATTCAAAACATGCAAAGCTATGAACCATTCATAGGGTGTTTTAGTTGAAAGTTTGATTTTTGTTCTGAAAAATCGAGACATTAGATACAATAAGGCAGCAATTGTATTGATCAGATCCGAGCCTTGGCTCTGATACCACAGTTGGGGAACCTTGGCGGATCCGGATCACGCCTCCCGGCGAGGCAGCGGAAGAACAAAAATTGGGCCGGGAGACGATCAATACAATTCAAAACATGCAAAGCTATGAACCATTCATAGGGTGTTTTAGTTGATTACCTTGCTGGGAACTCGTGCCTGGCTTCGACCAGTTTCCCGAGGAAACCGGCACTTCATGGTAGGTGGCGGTAGATTACGTCAATCAGGTCCACGACCGGAAGCGAGACTCCTTTGTCAGCCTGCACTAGAAGGCCTGACGAGATCAGCACGGACGGATTCTCCTCGTCAAGTTGTCCGGAACAAATTCCGGAGAAGCGGAGGCGGCGGCGGCTTTTGAGAGAGGAGAGGGGGCGGCCACTTAGATGCTAGGGTTAGGGTTGTGACTAATGTGTTGTGAGTTATGAAGCCTAAGTCTACATTAAGTAGACTCATGATAGACTTGGACCGGCCCAACGGGCCCGGGTCCAACGGATGAACATTCGGTTCATCCCTATCACCGTGACTTAATTATAACTCCGATCGCCGATCAGATCGGACGGATCGAATCAGTTTCCAAAACTGAATACAATGATCTGAAAAACCATTTTTCAGAACCCGAGTGCAAAATGACCGTTTTTCCCCTCAACAGCGGAAATCACGATTTGACCCATGTTGACTTTTAGGAAGTCGCACTCCCCAAAATCCTCTTCCCATGCTCAACACATTGAGCTCAGTATCCGTGCGGGAATCTCGAATCCAGTACTTGTGTGACCCTCAATGGTTCAGGGATACAGCTAGCCGCGGGCCCACAACCATTGTGGCTCCGGAATCACAATTCCGGACTTGCCCATCGGATCATGGTAAGAGCGTCTACAACATCGCCCCATGATCCCCTTGGCATCACTGATAGTGCCTGCAAGAACCAGTTGGTCGTGGTTAGCATACAGTACGGTCCTTTCAATCCATATATCCCGATCAGATCAACGACCATTGGTAAATCGAGAGTCGCTATAGATCCGATAGCTATGCATACATCTTGGAGATCGAATAGTGACATCGCGAGTGTAACTAGGTAAACCCATTTACCTAAAACACTTCTTGTACTCTGGCCAGAGATTTATACACTATTATCCCCTTAGATAGCATAGGATATCCACGCATGTCTGCGAGCGGTGAATCCTCGACAACGATGCATCGACTCCTACATGCATCGGGGTCTCACCCAATCCCGCCGCCTGATGACCCCAAGTGAGTCGGCAAATGGGTCAAAGTGAGACGCCTATCATGTAGAGTCTCAATGACGTTTCGAGTCGTGAGGACTAATCAGTACAACCGAGACCTCGGACTTATCCACTCGACTAATGGTAACCACTTGGAAAGTCCGAACGAGGGTAGTTTGATAGATCACCAGGTCACTATCTATCTTCATGCTCAAAACATCACAATGTTCCCTACCAATGAAACATGGTACTTCGCATCGCAGATACTAGTCTCGATCTCGGGCGGTCTTATCCTCATTTTGACGGCCCAATCGACTAGGAACCAATTCAGAATACACAGTGCCTATTAGATGTGTTTCATGATAGCCGTCATACCCACTATCACATCTAACATACACTATAGTGCATTCTAGGTCTTTACTCAACGCAATTGTTAATCATCATACAACACAATGAAAGTAAAGAATGCCATAAACAAATGCGATATCATATATAAATATTGTCATATACAAGAGTCTATAAACCCACACGCCACAAGTTGGCTAGTTGGGCATCTACTCTAACATCCCGTTGTTTGCAATTTCCCTGATGTGTTTTCGAAGGAGATACCTGGTTTTTTCTCGGAAGAGGAAGATAGACTTCAGCATTGAGTTGGTACCTTGTACAGCTCCTATCTCAAGAGCCCCGTATCGCCTAGCACCTGCTGAGTTGAGGGAGCTTAAGGTACAGCTTAGCGACTTGTTGGAGAAGGGTTCCATTAGACCGAGCATGTCACCGTGGGGAGCTCCTATCTTGTTTTTGAAGAAGAAGGACGGGTCGATGAGGATGTGCATCGACTTTAGGCAGTTGAATTAGGCGACAGTGAAGAATACGTACCCTTTGCCGAGGATCGATGACTTGTTTGATCAGCTTCAGGGTTCGGCTGTGTTTTCTAAGATCGATCTACGTTCGGGGTACCATAAGTTGCACATTCGAGAACAAGATGTTGCTAAAACAGCATTTTGTACGAGGTACGGACATTATGAGTTTTTGGTTATGCCTTTTGGTTTGATGAATACCCCCGCATTTTTCATGGACCTGATGAATCGAGTCTTTAGAGAATTCATCGATAAGTTTGTGATAGTGTCTATAGATGATATCTTGGTGTACTCTAAGACTTCGATGCAGCACAAAGAGCATTTGAGACTGGTTCTCCAGACACTACGAGACTCGAAGCTGTATTCTAAGTTTTCTAAGTGCGAGTTTTGGTTAGACCGAGTTGTATTTCTGGGTCATGTCTTTTCAGCTGCAGGTATTTCTGTGGATCCCAGTAAGGTTGAGACAGTTGTTAACTGGGAGCGTCCCAAGAATGTTTCGGAGATTCATAGTTTCTTGGGTTTGACTGGCTATTATCGGCATTTTATAGAAGGATTCTCTAGCATAGCTAAGCCTATGACGCAGTTGACTCAGAAAGACAAGAGGTTTGTTTGGACCGATCAGTGTGAGAACAGATTTTTGTTGCTCAAAGAGAAGCTAACTTCTGCACCTGTGTTAGCTTTGCCTTTAGGATCAGGTGGTTTTGTTGTTTGTTCGGATGCTTCTTTGAATGGATTGGGTTGTGTGTTGATGCAGCATGGCCGAGTCATTGCGTATGCTTCTCGTCAGTTAAAACCGCATGAGACTCGTTACCCAGTTCATGATTTGGAGTTGGCAGCAGTGGTTTTTTCCTTGAAGATTTGGCGCCACTATCTGTATGGCGAGCAATTTGTGGTGTATTCAGACCACAAGATCCTTCAGTATTTGTTTTCTCAGTCAGATTTGAACATGAGACAGCGTAGATGGATGGAGCTTCTTAAGGATTTGGATTTCGAGATCCAATATCAACCTGGGAAAGTAAATGTAGTTGCTGATGCATTGAGCAGAAAGGCTCAAGTGGCGATGCTGGCTTCGTTGCAGATTTCAAAGGTCCATGAGCATCTAAGCACTACTGGTTGACGATTTTACCCAAATGAGGACTATATTATGGTGTCTTCTTTTCAAGTTGGGCCACAGATTGCATTAGAGCAGCTCAGAGAACAGATCCATCTATTCATCTGTTGAAGCTGAAGGTTAAAGCTGGACAGTTAGAGGATTACACTGTCTCTTCTGATGGTTGTTTGAGGTTTTGTGGCAGGTAGTTGAGCAAAATCTGATTGATTTGAAGGAGGAGATCTTGAGAGAAGCTCACTGTAGTAGACAAAATGTCCATCCTTGTACAAGGAAGATGTACCATGCCTTGAAGCAGCATTACTGGTGGGCAGGTTTGAAAGGTGATGTTGCTGATTTTGTAGCCCGTTGTCTGAACAGTCAGCAAGTTAAGGCCGAGAGGATGAGACCTGGTGGTCTATTGCATAGTTTGGAGATTCCCAAATGGAATTAGGAGCACATAGCTATGGATTTTGTGACGCATTTACCTCGTTCCAGCAGAGGTTGTGATGTTGTGTGGGTTGTTATTGATAGATTGTCGAAGTCTGCTCACTTCATTCCCTACAGTATGACTTATTCTTTGAAGAAGATGGCGAAGCTGTACATAGATTTCATGGTGCGATTGCATTGTGTGCCTGTTTCTATCGTTTCCGATCATGATCCGAGGTTTACTTACAGGTTTTGGAAGAGTTTGCAAACAGCTTTGGGAACCAGATTGGCTATGAGCATAGCGTATCATCCCCAGACCGATGGCCAATCTGAGAGAACTATCCAGATTTTAGATGATATGTTGAGAGCTGTTGTGATGGATTTTAGTGGTAGCTGGCAAGATTCGTTGTCTTTGGTTGAGTTTTCATATAATAACAGCTACCATGTCACGATTGGTATGGTAACATTTGAAGCTTTGTATGTAAGGAAGTGTAGATCTCCTGTGTGTTGGGAAGAAGTGGGGGAGAAGCAGCTGTCTTCTCCAAAATTTGTGCAGCAGATGAGAGATCAGGTAAATCGGATACGCCAGCGAATGAAAGCTACACAAGATCGCCAAGCCAGCTATGCGAACAAGAGGCGTAGACCTTTATAATTTCAGTTTGGTGATCTAGTTTTCTTGAATGTTTCTCCTTTTCGCAGTGTTATGAGATTTGGTCTCAAGGGAATGTTAGCTCCTCGTTATGTTGGACGGTATGAGATCGTTGAAAGAATTGGTCCTTTGGCTTATCGACTGTTGTTGCTGTGAGACCCGAAAATATTATGAGATTAATTGAGTTAATTAATCGGATTTTATTGAGATCAGCTTTGCGTAGATGTGCTTGAAGAAGCTATCGGGTTTTGTTTTAGTGCTTGGATCAAGTCTGGAGAGTTAGAGTTTTGGCTTGAGATCTGTTCAGAAGTTAGCGTGGGTCATCGCTGAGTGCTAGCGTTCAGCAGTGGTGACGTGAGCAGTTGTCGCTGGATTTTTGGTTTTCAGTTTTGAGGAGAAGTCTGATATCATGGGAATTCAGATGTCTCCTAGCATGTTTTCAGTAGCGGGTGTTGGTATGTCGTCGTTTGGATTAGTTGGAACGACATCGTTTTGAATTAGCGGAGGAGACTCAGCTGTGAGTTGCGTTAGCTTTCAGCTGTGTGAGAGATCTGATGTTGCGTTGTGAACAGATGTTGTTTAGTTGTTCAGCTGTGAGTAGCGGGTGACGTTTCCAGTTGCGATAGTAGCTTTCTACGACGTCGTTTGGTTTAAGTGATCGCTGTTTTGGCATAGAGAGAGATCTGGATCTAGCGGGATATTAACTTTGAGATTTAAGTTGTCGGTGAGATCTGTTCAGCGGTCTTGGACAGATTTGAGTATATAAGAGGACTTGGTCTTCGTTGCTTTGTATTATTTCCCGACACTTAAAATATTTCCCGATTGTAGATCTCTGTCGCGATATCCTAGCTACTGTTCACCGAACCTTATCTTCTCCGATTGCCAATGGTAGACAGCTCCAATTGAAGTGAGAGTGGTAGCGTTGGGCTCCTCTTGCAGAGACGCTTCGTTTGGATACTGCTTTCGGACGTTTGCTTGAAGCTGGTGAGGTGCATGAAGACATATCCCTTCTATAGTCTCTTAGCGTTCCGTCCTAGCTTGTTGGGGTAAGTGTTCAGATTCTACCTTTTGTTGTTTAGAGCTCTCTTTTGAGATAGAGGGGTATAATAGTGCTGGTCGAGTTTGTAGCTCCCAGCTGTTGCTTTTCTGTGTTTCGGTCCTTGAGTAGTTGTTTGTAATTGGCTTAGGAGGTGTGAGATCTGCATTGCTCGGACCCAGTTTGTAGTAATTGTTGCACAGAAGACTTGAGGTACAGATGTGAGCTTGCTTACAGCGTTGAGATTGGCATGGATATGTGCTCATGCTTGCGGTTTTGTGAAGCTGTTTATATTGTCTTGTTACCTATTGCATTGTGCTGCACTGCATACACGCATCTGTTGCATGTTGTTTCAGTTCTCTTGTAGCTATGCCTTTCTATTGCTGTATGGAGCGTGCCAGGGTGTTTGTATAGGCGAGCGGGTAACTCCCGTACCTCATCTCCCTACTGGGACTATTAGCCACCGTGAGCGGAGAGGGTAGCTCCCACATCTCACGTGTTGGGCAACAGCAGGTTGAGCGTTGTTTATGCACCTGGTACCATGTGCTGAGACGAGTGGGTAGCTCCCATATACTCACACACATTGTGGCCACTGTCTTCTGTTCAGATTCCAGTTGTTGAGCTGCTTTTGAATCCTTTGGCTCCCTGTGTTCGGTTGTAGCCTTGATCTCATGCATAGCATTTTCATTTTATCTGTTGCTATCTAACTGCTATTTTTCAGTTGCTCTCCGTACTGGGGTTTGACCCCTGTCCCTCTTGGGCTTGGTTGTTTGTTGCCTGTGTGTGTTTTTAGGTTATCATGGTTACTCTGATGGTCGTGGAGTAGACCCAACTGGAGGTGCCACATGAGGCGGTTAGAGTGTCCCAGTTAGCGTATAGCATATTATGTATCAGGTTGTCCTGTGCTTTGTAGTAGTGGTTGTATGGTACTTGACATATGTTTTATTGTTGTACTGAGTGATTTTAATTACTGGGATATTTTGAGTATTGTTGTATTGTAAATTATATGTTTTAATCGTCAGGCCAAAGCGAAAATTTTAAGCCACTTTTGTATGCTTCCGCTATTGTTTTGCGTGGTTTGACTCTGTATTGTGCACGAGGCCTGACATTTTTGGTATCAGAGCTTAAGCTGGGATAAGCTCGATTTCTTTGATCACACTTGAGTCTAGGCACAGTGTTGCGTGTTGCATGTACTTGATTATGTGATTCTATGTGATCTCTGTGATATATTTATCTGTTGTTGTGTGACCTTACCTTCTTAGTGCCTTCGTAGATGCCGCCTAGACGTAGGGGTAGAGGTAGAGGGCAGTTTTAGAAAGAGTCCGAAGGTCAGAATGAGGAAGTGCAGCATAGTGTTCCTCGTCGTGGACGCGATAGACAGGTTGACTTGGAGGTAGATGAGCTGGCAGCCCGTGTGGACGATATGGAACTAGTGATAGCGAGGTTTAAGCGGATGAATCCTGTGGCGAGGTTTCAGCGGATGAATCCTCAGACGTTCAATGGCGATGAGCCTAGTTCTGATGCTGAGTCCTGGTTGCAGCATATTACCGGGTTGTTCGATCGTGTCGGGTATGACGATGAGCATAGACTGAGTTTAGCTACGTTTCAGTTGAGAAGAAGTGCCGAGCGTTGGTGGAGAGGTGCTTCTAGGACTCTCGAGGAGACATGAATGGGGATTTCGTGGAGTAGCTTTTGTACTTCCTTTCGTCAGGAGTACTTTCCGGAATCTTTTGTGAACGCCACGGAGCGAGAGTTCGATAACCTGGTTCAGGGTTCTATGTCCGTGGGTGAGTATGCCCGGAGATTCTCTTCTCTTCTTGCCTATGTTCCGCATGTTGCTGGTCGAGAGAAGGCGAAGAGGAACAAGTTCATGGAGGGGCTCAATGAAGAGTTGTATTCGTTTGTGTTGGCGGGTTCACCGGCGAGCTATGCAGAAGCGGTGGACAGTGCTATAGACATTGAGGAAGGACTGCAGAATCATCGTTCGCGTGTTAGGCTGCAAGGTAGTCGTCCCGTGGTTTCGGGAGTGCAACCTTCCCAGTCAGTGCAGTCATCTCAGCCACCCCAGCAGCAGGTAGCCCATCAGCCCGGACATCAGAGGTTTAGACTTTGTGGTCGTCAGTTTAAGAAGAAGTCTGGTTCTACTTCTTCTGGCTCGGGGAGTTCGAGCAGTGGCAGTAGCTCCAGGGTCGAGTATTGTGGCCAGTGTGGAGGAAAGCACCCGATAGCGCAGTGTGTTGGTGTGCAGGGTTCGTGCAATGTCTGTGGTCAGTAAGGACACTTTGCTAGAGTGTGTCCTTTGTCTGGATCGCAGCATACCGCAGCTCCACCGCACGGTCGAGGTGGATCCTCTAGAGGTCGTTCTTTTCCAGCGCCACAGCAGAGGTTAGGGGAGCCTCAGTTTAGGCCGTTTCAGCAGCCTGTTCCTTCGCGGTTTCGATAGTCTTCCCATCCTCAGTTTTCTGGACCTCAGTTTGCCCAAGTGAATGCCATGACTAGGGAGCAGGCGGAGGGCACGCCAGGCGGAGGGATTATCGCAGGTACTTGCTATGTTTTTTATTTTCCTGCACGAGTTTTGTTTGATACAGTAGCATCACATTCTTTTATTTCTCATGCATTTGTGGTTGAGCATGGTTTTCATACCACATCTTTGTGTGATGTTGTATCTGTCTCGACTCCTGCCGGAGCGAGCTTGTTTTCCCAAGAGATTTTGTTGAATGGCGTTCTTAGATTTGGCGAGAGTGTGTTGTTAGCCAACCGGATTAGGCTTGTGATGTGGGATTTCGACTGTATAGTGGGAATGGACGTGTTGTATAGTTATAGGGCCACTGTGGATTGTTTCCATGGCGTTGTGCGATTTAGGCCCCAGTCTGGCGAGAAATGGAATTTCTACGGCCAAGATTCCCAGTCGAAGATTCCGTTAGTCTCTGCGATGGAGATGTTTAGCCTGTTGTCGCTAGAGAATGCTGGTTTTATGATCTATGCTTTGGATGCGTCTTCTTCTTCGAGCGTAGAGCTTAGTAGAGTTCCCGTTGTTTCTCTGCGATGGAGATGTTTAGCCTGTTGTCGCTAGAGAATGCTGGTTTTATGATCTATGCTTTGGATGCGTCTTCTTCTTCGAGCGTAGAGCTTAGTAGAGTTCCCGTTGTTCGCCATTTCACGGATGTGTTCCGGAGGAGATTCCTGGTTTTCCTCCAAGGCGGGAGATAGACTTCAGCATTGAGTTGGTACCTGGTACAACCCCGATTTCGAGAGCTCCGTATCGTTTAGAGCCTGCTGAGTTGAGGGAGCTTAAGGTTCAACTTAGTGATTTGCTGGAGAAGGGTTTCATTAGGCCTAGCATGTCCCCGTGGGGAGCGCCTATCTTGTTTGTCAAGAAGAAGGACGGGTCGATGAGGATGTGCATTGACTTTAGGCAGTTGAATAAGGCGACAGTGAAGAATAAGTACCATTTACCTAGGATCGATGACTTGTTTGATCAGCTTCAGGGTTTGGCTGTGTTTTCTAAGATCGATCTGTGTTCGGGGTATCATCAGTTGCGCATCCGAGAGCAGGATGTTGAGAAGACTGCGTTTCGTACAAGGTATGGGCATTACGAGTTTCTAGTTATGCCTTTTGGTTTTACGAATGCTCCGACAGTTTTCATCGATTTGATGAATAGAGTCTTTAGAGAGTTCATCGATCAGTTTGTGAATGTGTTTATCGATTACATTTTGGTGTACTCTAAGACTCCGTTGCAGCACATGGAGCATTTGAAATTGGTTCTTCAGAAGTTACGAGACTCGCAGCTGTATGCTAAGTTCTCTAAGTGCGAGTTTTGGTTAGACCGAGTTGTGTTTCTGGGTCATGTGATTTCTGTTGATGGTATTTCTGTGGATCCCAGTAAGGTTGAGGCTGTTCTCAACTGGGAGAGTCCCAAGAATGTTTCTGATATTCCTAGTTTCTTGGGATTGGCTGGCTATTATCGGTTGTTTATAGAGGTATTCTCTAGTATAGCTAAGCCAATGACGCAGTTGACTCAGAAAGACAAGAGGTTTGTGTGGACTGAGCAATGCGAGAATAGTTTTCTGTTGCTCAAGGAGAAGCTAACTACTGCGCCTGTGTTAGCTCTGCCATGTGGTTCAGGAGGTTTTGTTGTTTGTGCAGATGCTTCCTTGAATGGATTGGGTTGTGTGTTGATGCAAAATGGTCGAGTCATTGCTTATGCCTCTCGGCAGTTGAAGCCGCATGACTCGTTACCCAGTTCATGATTTGGAGTTAGCAGCAGTGGTTTTTGCTTTGAATATTTGGCGCCACGACCTATATGGTGAGCAATTTGTGGTGTACTCCGACCACAAGAGTCTTCAGTATCTGTTTTCTCAGTCAGATTAGAATAAGAGACAGCGTAGATGTTGGGGATCCGGATCCGCCCCCCGGTCAGGCAGTGGAAGAACAATAAACAGAGAACCGGGAGGCGATCAATACGAAAAATAATCAACATTCTACGACATTCATAGGATGTTTTAGCGTGTTACCTCGCTGGCACTTGTGCCTGGCTCCAACCGGTGTTTCAAGAACCCGGCTCTTCTCGGTAGATTGCGGTAGTTACGCCAATCCGGTCCACGACCAGATCCGAGACTCCTTCGTCAGGCTGCACTAGAAGCCCTGACGAGATCAGCACGAACGGATTCTCCACATCGAGTTGGCCGGAAACCAATTTTCCGGCGAAGACGGCGGCGGCGGCGCACGGCGGCGGCGGCGGTGTCGTGAGAGAGGGAAGGAGGGTGGAGGCTGTTTGCTTTAGAGTCTAGGGTTAGGTTATGAATGATATGATATGTAATCAAGTCATTAAGTCTAATTAAATAGACTTGGGCCGGTCCAACGGGCCCGGGTCCAAATGACGATATCTATCGCTGCGACTTCATCGTAACTCCGATCGCCGATCAGATCGGACCGATCGACTCAGTTTCCAAAACTGAATGTTATGATGTGAAAAACAATTTTTCAGATTATCTAACCCCAAATTGCAAAATGACCGTTTTGCCCCTCAACAGCGTCAAATCCCGGTTTGACCCCTGTTGACTTTTAGGAAGTCGCACTTCCCGAAATCCTCTTCTCGTGCTCAACATATTGAGCTGAGTATCCGTGTGGGAATCTCGAATCTAGTACTTGTGTGACCCTCAATGGTTCAGGGATACAGCTAGCCGTGGGCCCACAACCATTGTGGCTCCGAAATCACAATTCCGGACCTGCCCAACGGATCATGGTAAAGCGTCTAGCAACATCGCCCCATGATCCCCTAGGTATCACTGATAGTGCCTGCAAGAACCAGT
>KV001311.1:47196-57644 GCA_001598015.1 Dorcoceras hygrometricum | reverse complement strand
TTATGTTTACGCTTGTTTATTCATAAGCGTGATTCAAGTTCAGACTCCAGTATGTATTAGTTCATGGACGATTGTATGATTTGCTTTGGTTATTTCAGATTTTACCTGCTGGGCCTTTGGCTCACTAGTTTTCATTGAGTGCAGGTAATTCACAGTAGGAAGCTGGAGGGAGATGAACAGAATGGAAGGGATGTGTTTATCGTGGACAACAGATTTCTTTATTTCCTTCTGTTCCAGATTTCATAGTTTCTTTTTGGAACACTTTTGTATTGTACTGAATATTTTGTTATGAATTTGTATCAAAACAGATTTCTAAATTAGTTATGTTATAGGAATCTGTACCAGACGTTATCACACTACGAGATGTATCATTTAAATATGGTATATCAGATTTCATCATTTCCGCACCTTTGCATGAGTTATTCCAAATGTCTCATCTTCGAATGTGAATAATTTTATTATTCTCGTTTCAACCCAGATAGTTAGTAGCGATCCATTCTTCGATGTTTATAACTTTTGATTTCATTCAATTGAACCCCAAAACTTATGATTATTCCGTCAAGAAAATGAGGGTCGTTACATCATCAGTTGTGAATTTGAGAGGAAGATGTCACGAAAAATACGTTTAGAACGAGGTACGGGAATTTTGAGTTCTTGGTTATGCCGTTTGGTTTGACTAATGCCCCTACAGTTTTCATGGAATTAATGAACCGAGTCTTTAGAGAGTTCATCGGTCAGTTCGTGATTCTTGTCATCGATGGAATATTGGTTTACTCGAAGACTCTCATGCAGCATAAAAAACACTTGAGGCTGGTCCTCCAAACACTTCAAGACTCACAGTTGTATGCTAAGTTCTCTAAACATGAGTCTTGGTTGGATAAAGTGGTGTTTCTGGGTCATATCATTTCGGCTGAAGGGTTATCTGTTGATCTTAGTAAGGTAGAGGCTGTAGTGAACTGGGAACGTCCCAAGAATTTTTCGGAGATTCGTAGCTTTTTGGGATTGCCTAGATATTATCGACGCTTCATTGAGGTATTCTATAGTATAGTTAAGCCTATGACGCAGCTGACCCAGAAGGATAAGATATTTGTTTGGACGGAGGAATGCGAGAACAGCTTCCAACTGCTCAAAGTGAAGCTAACTACAGCGCCGGTGTTAGCTTTACCTTCAGGTCCAGGAGGCTTTGTGTTTGTTCTGATGCTTCTCTTAGTGGATTGGGTTGCGTTTTAATGTAGCATGGTCGAGTCATTGCATATGCTTCCCGTCAGTTGAAACCTCATGAGACTCGATACCCGGTTTGGCTTTGCTTTGAAGATTTGGCACCACTATCTATATGGCGAACAGTTTGTGGTGTATATAGACCACAAGAGTCTTCAGTATCTCTTCTCCTAGTCCGAATTGAATATGAGGCAGCGTAGATGGATGGAGCTGCTTAAATATTTCGATTGTGAAATTCAGTATCAGCCCGGGACAGTAAATGTAGTTGCTGATGCGCTTAGCAGGAAAGCTCAAGTGTCGATGCTGGCGTCGCTAAATATCTCGAAGATCCATGAGCATCTAAGCACTACAGGTTGGCATTTCTACCCAGGTGATGATTACGTTGTGGTATCATCTTTCCACATCGAGCCACAGATTGTTTTGGATATTAGGGCAGCCCAGAGAACTGGCCAATATATCCATGAGTTGAAGTTGAAAACTCAAGCTGCACAGTTAGAGGATTACTCTGTTGCATCTGATGGTTGTTTGAAGTTTCGGGGCAGGTTAGTAGTGCCTAACCTGATTTATTTGAGGGAAATGATCTTAATAGAAGCTCACTGTAGTCGTTATAGTGTCCATCCTGGTGCAAGGAAGATGTACCATGCCATAAAACCGCACTATTGGTGGGCAGGTTTGAAGAAAGATATTGCTGATTTTGTTGCTTGTTGTTTAAATGGTAAGCAAGTTAAGGCAGAGAGGATGAGACCTAATGGACTATTGCAGAGTTTAGAGGTGCCCCAATGGAATTGGGAGCATGTAGCTATGGATTTTGTGACCCATTTGCCTCGTTCCATCCAAGGATGTGATGCTATTTGGGTATTGATTGACAGACTTTCGAAGTCAGCTCACTTTATTCCCTAAAATATGATGAATTTTTTGAAGACACTGGCGAAACTGTACATCGATTTTGTAGTTCGATTGCATGGAGTGCATGTGTCCATAGTTTCAGACAGTGATCCGAGGTTTACTTCCAGATTTTGGAAGAGCTTGCAAGCAGCTTTGGCACCAGATTGGCTATGAGTACAGCCTATCATCCCCAAACCGATGGTCAATCTGAGAGGACTATACAAACCTTGGAGTATATGTTGCGAGATTTTGTTATGGATTCAGTGGTAGCTGGCAGGATTCGTTGTCGCTGGTGGAAGTTTCGTATAATAACAGCTACCAGGTAACGTTTGGAATGGCACCGTTCGAAGCATTGTATGGTAGGAAGTGCAGGTCGCCCATTTGTTGGGAAGAAGTAGGAGGGAAGCAGCTGTCTTCACCAGAATTTGTGCAGCAGATGAGGGACCAAGTTGATCTAATTCAACAACGTATGAAGGCTGCAAAAGATCGCCAAGCTAGTTATGCAAACCAGAGGCGTAGGCCTTTAGAATTTCAGGTTGGTGATCGAGTGTTCTTGAAAGTTTCTCCTTTCAGAAGTGTTATGAGATTTGGACTGAAGGGAAAGTTAGCTCCTCGTTATGTTGAACCTTATGAAATTGTGGAAAGGATCGGTCCTTTGACTTATCGTTTGTTGTTGCCACCCGAGCTGTCCTCTTCACACGATGTGTTTCACGTGTCTATGTTAAGGAAGTATGAGCCATATCCTTCACATGTGCTACGAACTGACGAGGTAGAGCTAGATCGAACGCTGAGTTATGTTGTGTATCCCTTGAAAATTCTGGACAGGAAGGAGAAACAGCTCAGGAACAAGACATTTCCTTAGTAATGGTCCAGTGGAGCAAACATGGCAGGGAAGACACTAAGTGGGAGTTAAAGGAGAAGATGCAACGTGAGAGGCCTCATCTGTTTCAGTATGCATCTTACTAGCTTCCATAGATAGATTTCTGGATGTATTGTTGTTTTTCCCAGTTATCTTGAACTCTGGGTAGCTGTGCTGTGAATTTTTAGAACTTTTATGTTGGTTCAGTATTTTTTGTTCTTGGTTTTGTAGCTCTGTGATGTTGGCGTTAGATCATTTTTGATTTCGAGGATGAAATCTTGTTTTAGTGGGGGAGTAATGTGAGACCCGAAAGATTAGTGGAGCAATTAATTTAATTAATCTGGTTTAGCATAGACCGGATCAGGCGTGAGCTGATCTGAGGCGGGCCAGCTTTGAGCTGGTATGCTTAGTGAACGTAAGTTGGTCTGTGTGTGGACCAGATTTGGGTTAGTTTTCGTAGAACGGTCAGATCTGGCTAGTTGGGTGCTTAAGAATTGTTGTCGCAAGACATTTTCGGTACGCTAAGTAGGATATTCGAAGCGGGTAACAGAGCAACATCGTTTTGGGAGAAACCAGATTTGAAGGGGCGAAATCTGGCAGTACGGTGTGGATTGGCCTGGTTCGTGGTTTTAGTGTAAACAGGTACGGTTCATAGGTACTGGCTGAGGTAAGATCTAAATGTGTGAGATCTGGTCATCCGGATCTGGGTTGCGATGCGACGCCGTTTAGTGATATCCGTTTAGGAGCTAGTTGGATGACACGTGTGAGTAGTCCAAGGGATGATCTGTTATAGCGAAGAGTTATTGCTACTTCTTACGTTCGGATCTGTTACTGCTGGGTATCCAGTGTATTGTTTTGAGATACCAGATCTGGTGTATGTTGTTCTACAGTGTAGCTGGATGACGTATACCAGCTTGGAGAGAGAGAGACCAGTGAGTTGGTCGATCTGAGTGGGATGCCTGGGAGACGTCTTTTGGAGGAGCGATCTGTTATAGCGGGGAAGAGTCCAAATCTGGAATGGTGCTCAGATCTCAGTTGGTAACAGAGTGAGCCTGAGATGTCGGTGGCTACTGTTCACCGGATCTCAGCAGATTTTAGTTATATAAATAGAAGATGTTGACCGTGCGATCGTCATTCTTCTCCAACACTTAGAAAATATCTCTCCCCGAAATCATACCCTCTACTGTAGCGAAACCCTTACTGTTCATCGTAGTCTATTTCTTCCGATTGCCGACGGTAGACAACTTCGATTGGAGCAAGATTGGTAGTGTTGAGTTCCTCCTTCCAAGACGCTTCTTTTAATGACGCCTTTGAGAGTTTTGATCAGCTAGAAGAAGAACGCGAAGAAGCTACAGTGTGTCGTCTGTTTGCGTTCAGACCGATTGGTTCTTCCGTTTAGGGTCAGATCTGAATTGCTTTGGACCCCTTGTGTGGTAATTGTAGTATAGAAACTAAGGTACGGATGTGAGCTTGTATTACATCTTTGGGATAAGCATGGATATATATGTATGCTTGATGGTATGTTGTGCAGTGTATGATGTCGTGCTGTTATTGTTTACCTCTGTTCTGTGCTGGTTGTTACCCGTCGTTGTAATTGCATACACGCATTTTCCCTATTGAGCTCATCTCTTGTTAGCCGTGTATTATTGTGCTAACCCGTGTATACCAGGATGCTTTGTTGAGGACGAGCGGCAATACCGTGCTCCTCATCTCCCTGTTGATCTAGTTGTTAGCTGCTATGAGACGAGTGGATAGCTACCACGCTCTCATGAGCTTTGACAACAGCAGGTTGAGTGATCTAGTTTATGATTTTGGTACAGTGTGTTGACACGAGTGGATAGCTACCATGCTTTCTCACGCTACTTGGCCACACCATCCCATTAATTTGATCTGTGAACAGCTGCTGAGCTGGTTCTTTGAGCTCCTTTGGCTTCCTGATACGTTTGTAGCCTGTTGCCTTTGCATTCTGTTGTTCTCATGCATAGCACATTCATTTATATCTGTTGCTGTATATTAGCTGTTTGATTTGCTCTCCGTACTGGGGTTTGACCTCTGTTCCTCTAGGGCAGGTTGTTTGGTTATCTGTGTGTTGTTCAGGTTACCCAGGTTTCTAAGCTGGAGGTGCCCCGAGAGGTAAATAGAGTGTCCCAGTTTATTATATTTTATATATATGTTGGAGTTGTCCTCGGGGGATGCCCGTGTTGTCTTGTATTCGGATTTGAGTCTGTATTGATTTGGGATACTCGATGCTTGTAATTGTTAGTGCTTGTTGCTGATGTTGATTTTCGGTTGTTGTAAAACCAATATTTTGAGTATAAGTGTATTTTGAATTTATGTTTTCTAAGTCATGCCAAAGAAAAATTTTTTTGCCACTTTAATGCCTACGTATTTGTAATTGCGTGTTTAATCTCTGTTTTGTATATCGGCCTGAAATTTTTGGTATCAAAGCTTAAACTGGGATATGCTCGAATTCTTTTGATCACACTTGAGTCTAGGCACTGTGTTGCTTATTGTGTGTGCTTGACTATGTGTTTAATTGTTGTGTGATCTTATTGTCTTAGTGTTTTCTAGATACCGCCTAGACATAGGAGTAGAGATACTAGGCAGATCCCGATAGAATCTGAGGCTCAGAACGATGAGGGTGAGCGTAGTATTCCCATTCGTAGGCGCGAGATATAGGTTGATGATGAGGTGGATATGTTGGCATCTCGTGTAGATGAAATGGAACTGATTATGGTGAGTTTCAGCGGATGAATCCTAAAACATTCAATGGTGATGAGTCTAGTTCCGATTTTGAGTCCTGGTTGTAGCACATTACAGGGCTGTTTGATCGAGTGCGGTATGACGATGAGCGTAGGCTGAGCCTAATAATTTCCAGTTGAGGAAGAATGTAGAAAGCTTGTGGAGATATGCAATCCCAAACTCTTGAGGAGACTGGTGTGGGGATCACTTGGTACAGTTTCTGTATTGCATTCCGTCAGGAGTATGTCCCAGAATCCTACGTTAACGCCCGGGAGCGCGAGTTCGATAACTTGGTTCATGGAACCATGTCTGTGGGGTAGTATGCTATAAAGTTTTCTTCTCTCCTTGCTTATGTGTCCTCCATGTTGAAATCGTGGCGGATGTCTGGTCTCAGCCCATTAATGAACTACCTCAACTTCTACTAGCGCGATCGAGGGCACAAAGTGACACCCCCGCTCGAACTGCCGGACATACTCGGCTACAGACTTGTGTCCCTGGCGGAGTCTCATGAACTCCCTAATCACCTGACTCTAGGCGTCCGCTGTGAAGTACTTCTCAAAGAAGACGACCTTGAACCTCTCCCAGCTCAGGTCCTTCAAAACCATCCAACCACAGCACCCTCCCACCAGAGTGTTGCATCTCCCATCATCATAAACGATGGCGCATCTATCCCTGTCAGCATCCTGAAGGCCCATATAGGAAAACGATGGTCTCCAGGGATCGGATCCACTCCTCAGCCACTATCGGATCTGTAGTCCCAGCAAACTCCTTGGGTCCCTGCTTGAGGAACCGCATAGAAACTGTGAGAACCGAACGATTAGTGGAGAAATTAATTTAATTAATTGGGTTTTGCATAGATCGGATCAGATGTGAACTGATCTCAGGTGGGCCAGCTTTGAGCTGGTATGCTTAGTGAACATAAGTTGGTCTGTGCGTCGACCAGATTTGGGTTAGTTTTCATAGAACGATCAGATCTTGCTGGTTAGGTACTTAAGAATTGTTGTCGAAAGCCATTTTGGGTACGCTAAGTTGGATATTCGAAGCGGGTAACAGAGCGACGTCGTTTTGGGAGAAACCATATTTGAAGGGGCAAAATCTGGTAGTACCGTGTGGACCGGCCTGGTTCATGGTTTTAGTGTAAACCGGTACGGTTCATAGGTACTTATAGCAAAGAGCTATTTCTACTGCTTAAGTTCGTATCTGTTACTGCTGGGTATCCAGTGTACTGTTTTGAGATACCAATCTGGTGTATGTTGTTCTAGAGTGCAGCTGGATGACGTATACCAGCTGGGAGAGAGAGGGACCCGTGAGTTGGTCTATCTGATTGGGACGCGTGGGAGACGTCGTTTATAGGTAGTGATCAGTTATAGCATGGAAGAGTCCAAATCTGGAATGGTGCTCAGATCTGAGTTGGTAACAGCTGTGATCTTGAGTTGTCGATGGCTACTGTTCACCATATCTCAGCAGATTTGAGTTATATAAATAGAAGATGTTGACCGTGCGATCGTCATTCTTCTCCAACACTTAAAAAATATCTCTCCCCGTAATCATACCCTCTACTGTAGCGAAACCCTTACTGTTCATCGTAGTCTATTTCTTCTGATTGCCGACGGTAGACAACTTCGATTGGAGAAATATTGGTAGCATTGAGTTCCTCCTTCCAAGACGCTTCTTTTAATACCGCTTTTGAGAGTTTTGAGCAGCTAGAAGAAGAACGTGAAGAAGCTACAGTGTGTCGTCTGTTCGCCTTCCGACCGATTGGTTCTTTGTTTTAGGGTCAGATCTGAATTGCTCGGGACCACTTGTGTGTTAATTGTAGTACAGAAACTAAGGTACGGATGTGAGCTTGTATTACAACTTTGGGATAATCATGGACATATATTTATGCTTGCTGGTATGTTGTGCAGTGTATGCTATCATGCTATTATTGTTTACCTATGTTCTGTGCTAGTTGTTACACGTCGTTGTAATTGCATACATGCATTTTCCCTATTGAGCTCATATCTTGTTAGCCGTGTATTGTTGTGCTAACCCGTGTGTACCAGGATGCTTTGTTGAGGACAGCGGAAATACCGTGCTCCTCATCTCCCTGCTGATCTAGTTTTTAGCCGCTAGGAGACGAGTGGATAGCTACCATGCTCTCATGAGCTTTGGAAACAGCAGGTTGAGTAATCTGGTTTATGCTTCTGGTACAGCGTATTGAGACGAGTGGACAGCTACCATGCTCTCTCATGCTACTTGGCCATACCATCCCATTCGTTTGATCTGTGAACTGCTGCTGAGCTGGTTATTTGAGCTCCTTTGGCTTCCTGATTCGTTTGTAGTCTGTTGCCTTTGCATTCTGTTGTTCTCATGCATAAAACATTCATTTATATTTGTTGCTGTCTATTAGCTGTTTGATTTGCTTTCCGTACTGGGGTTAGATGACGCAGCTAGTGATGCCCCGAGAGAGGATAGAGTGTCCCAGTTATGTATATTTTATGTTTATATAGTAGAGACAACACCGGGAAATGCCCCATGTTGATTTCTATTGCTGATTTAAGATTTTATGGTTTTGGGATGCTCGATGCTTGTTCGGTTAATTGCTTGTTGATTAGTTTTCAGGTTGTTGTAAAACCAATAATTTGAGTATCAGTGTACTTTTAAATTATGTTTTCTAAGTCAGGCGAAAGCGAAAAATTTTAGCAACTTTTTAAATGCTTCCGCATTCTTTATTTGCGTGTTTATCTCTGTTGGTACACCGGGCTTGACAATTTTGGTATCAGAGCTTAAACTGGGATAAGCTCGAATTCTTTTGATCACACTTGGGTCTAGGCACTGTGTCTCGCTTGTTGCATGTGCTTGACTACGTGTTATGTTTGATGTACGATCTTACCCTCTTAGTAACTTCGTAGATGCCGCCTAGGCATAGGGGTAGAGCTAGAGGGTAGATCCCGATAGAATCTGAGGGCCAAAATGAGGAGATGGAGCGTAGTGTTCCCGTTCGTAGGCACGCTAGACAGGTGGATGACGAGGTGAATGTGTTGGAAGCCCATGTATATGAAATGGAACTGATTATGGCGAGGTTTCAGAGGATGAATTCTCAAATGTTTAATGGAGAGGAGTCTAGTTCCGATGCTGAGTCCTAGTTGCAGCACATTACCGGGTTGTGTGATCGAGTACGCTATGACGATGAGCGTAGGTTGAGCCTAGCTACCTTTTGAGTAAGAATGCGGAGCGTTGGTGGAGATGTGCTTCACGAACTCTTGAGTAGACTGGTGCAGGGATAAATTGGGGTAGTTTTTGTACTGCTTTTCGATAGGAGTACGTCCTGAAGTCGTATGTTAATGCCCGAGAGCGTGAGTTTGATAACTTGGTTCAGGGAACCATGTATGTGGAGGAGTATGCTAGAAAGTTTGCTTCCCTCCTTGTCTATTTTCCTCATGTGTTCGACCGAGAGAGGGCGAAGAGGAACATATTCTTGGAATGGTTGAACGAAGATCTCTATTATGTGGTGTTGGCAAGTTCACCTGTTAGCTATGCAGATGCGGTGGACAAGGCGATGGACATCGAGGAATGGATGCCGAACCATAGGTCTCGGGCTAGGCCACAAGATACTCAAGGTATTCGTCCCAATGTTCAAGAGGCGCAGTCTTCCCAACCTTCTCAGTCGTCTCAGCAACCCCAACAGTTATCCTAACAATCTGGACGCAATTGGTTTAGGCCCCGTGGCCATCAGTTTAAGAAGAAGTCGGGTAGTTCGAGTAGTAGTAGCAGTCCCCTAACTTTTTTGGCCAATGTGGAGGTAAGCACCTTCGACGCAGTGTGTAGGGGTTCAGGTGTTTGCAATCTTTGCGGGCAGTACCGACATTTTGCGAGAGTATGTCCTTTGGCTGGATCTCAGCACACCGCTTCCCCATCGTAGGGTCGTTCTGGTGGGTCATCTCGAGGTCGTTCTTTCCCTGGACAGCATTCAAGGATGGGGGAAACTCAGCAGAGGCCGTTCCATCAGCCGGGTCCTTCGCGTTTTGGACAGTCTTCCCAACCTCATTTCTCAGGACCTCAGCAAGCTCAAGTGAATGCCATGACAAGAGAGCAAGCAGAGGGCACGCCTAGAGGAGTGATCGCAGGTACTTTGTCTTTTTTTTATTTTCCAGCACGTGTGTTGTTTGATACTGGAGCATCACATTCATTCATAGCTGATGCATTCGTTGTTGAGCGTGGTTTGCGTACCACTCTTTTGCATGATGTTGTTTTTGTTGTGACTCCTGTCAGTGGGAGCTTGTTCTCCCAAGAGATTGTGTCGAATGTCAGGCCCGGTGCGCTAATACAATAATTAGTCACAATTATGCGGAAGAATCATAAAAATATGGGCTAAAAATTTTCGAATATAGGCCTGACCCAACATCATTCAAAATACATTCATACTTAAAATAAGAGTTTGACTCAAAACTCCTACAACATACATTAACACAAGTAGTCAATCAACTACAGATCCCCGAATAATTAAAGACACAGGACATCCCCTGGCTCAATATAATATATCAATACAACTGGGACTCAGATCAAAAAGGGGATCGACCAGCTGAAGCTCCACTCTGTCCAGCCTGGTTACCTGAAGAACCTGTAATGGCCAACACCGACCAAACAGCCCAAAACAGAGAAAATAAACGAGGTCAAATCTCAGTAGGAAGAGCACAATAAAAGTCTATCATATTAGACAATGAAATATCGCAATCGTGCAATGCATGAAAAGGGCTACCAA